>ML291622.1:0-101528 GCA_005239495.1 Nicotiana undulata
ATAATATATATATATTATACTATAATATATATTATACTATAATATATATATTATACTATAATATATATTATACTATAATATATATATATTATACTATAATATATATACATTTATAAATATCGAATATAAATTAGGATATATTTGACACATACCAATACCTTCTGAACATATAGGTAAATATTGAAAGTACAAGAAGGGGTGAATTTTGGTCTATTAAAACTTGGTTGACTAAGTGTGAGTTTAGTCGATTAGTTTTTGCACAACAAACATATAAGATTGAGATGAACCAAATGAATTGAAAGCAAAACAAGACACAGTAGTTTTTATACTGGTTCATTACTGGTGTGGTACTTACGTCCAGTTTCCCTTGGGCCACAAGGGTTTTTTTAGATCTTGATAATGAATTCCAACAGTGATGGTTTTAGTTCGTTCACCACCAACGAAGTTTAGCAACAATAATTTCTGGATTTTGACACAACTCTCTTTTGTGTTTTAACTCTTCCTATCTTTTATGGCACTTGTAGACTCAAGAATACAGTGTTCGTATTAAGAACAAGAGAGACTTAGAAGACAATGTTTGTAGCTGAGTAAATCTTCTTCTTGAACTTGGTAGTCTTCTTATAGGAGAGTTTGAGAGCCGTTCCAAATTGATCTAATTGAGTCACTGAATCCTCTAAGAGGTTTGTGTTTAACCAAAGAATTAGATTCTCTGCCAAAGCTATTTTAAGAAGAACACGGGTTTCTGATAACCAGAGAATATGCTAACGATTATAAGTAAATATGCAAATAGGAAGCAGTAAAATGCGTAAAAAGTAAGTATATTGCAATAGTGGTTCGAACGTGTCCTTACAAGTTATATTTTACTCCTTTTTATAGGGAATTTCTTAATATAACGTCTACTCTTTTCAGTGATTGAGCATTAATGACTAATAATGGCATTAATGTAACGTTACAATGATTAACCGTAACTGCTGCGTGAATATTATGTAACGTTTGACCTATTAATTGAAGACCTCCGACTCTGCCCTTTATTCCGCCTTGATTCATTCTGACCATGTCTCTTCATCTTCTCGATTAAGTTGAGACTCCCGTACCTGATTACCCCATGGGTATGCTGTTTTGTTCCTCTTTATCTCGTACCTCTTCTTAAAGTCCCGTCCAGTTGTCATGATTTCATTGCTCCACATAGATTGTTGAGTCCGTGTGAAGCTCATTTCTACCAATACAGATAGTGCCCCCTCCCCCCCCCCCACTTACAATTTATTTATTGATTAATATTTGGTAAATGGATACTCATTTATGGCGAGCACACTTTGTCGCCGCTTCACTCGAACCATTGCATCCGTCTCTGAATGTATGCATCGCTTGTTACTTCTATTTTCCACGTGGCATTCCCGGATTAGTTCTGCAATTATTCAGCACCTTTTAGGGCTTTCTGGGACTGCATCAGTCACGAAGTGACAACTTCAATTATGACTTTCACATCACGGTTTGTTTTCTATTTTTTGACGGTTTCCTTCGAGTATAAATACCCTCTTTTCCTCTCTTTACTTTCACAAAAAACTTTTGATCATTCATTCTTTGCTTGTAAATTCTTCGCCTTCGTAAATATGTCTTCTTCTAACCAACAATCTATAAAGGTCATCGTTGTAGATTAACTGGCTCCTTCTTCTGCTCCTACACAGAGTAGGAGAGGCGGTAGGCTTAGGAGCTTAGGTTCTACTCCTTCCAGGGGTTCTTCTTCTCCTCATGTTATTCCCCGATCTTCTTCCAGGTCTTCTATTTTTTTATCTTCTTCAAGGGCTAGGGCTTCTAGATCTTCATCAAAGAGTATAGAACACAATGAACCACTTAGGGAGCCGAGGGTCGATGAAATTGTTCCTACGGAGTTTTCTTTCGCCAAGGATAGTCAGTCCATGAATGAACAACTTTCTTCAATGTCTTCGCATGACAGTGCCGACCTTTATCCTACCCAAATAACAGAGGGCTTGGTGTCTCTTGTATGCAGGGATTGTTTTTGGAAGCCCGATTTTCCTGTTATTATTCCTAACGATAACCAAAGAATTACCTCTTACAAGGCTGGGTATTCTTATGTTTATACTTATCCTTTCACATTAGGATTCAAGCCTCCCATCGACCCTGTTATCATCGAGTTTTGTCGATTCTTCAAAATTTATATGGGACAAGTCGGTCCTCTTGTTTGGCGAGTTGTCGCGTGCCTTAGGTATTTGGCTAATTTAGCTTCTGTACCCTTCACTTTTAATCATCTTATTCACCTCTATTCTCCAATGTTGTTTTTCCAAGGAGTGTTTACTCTCGCGGCTAGGAGTAAAAGGGTGTTAGTTACTCCAGATGATGACAAAGACCGAGGGTTGTATATCCGGTATGTTGCTGTCCCTACTGCAGGTTTAGTAGGTGATGAAAATCTCTCCTTCCCCTAGAAGTGGAATCTTGCACGTGAGTACAGTTTTGCTCACTTTCCTTTCCTTTGCTTTTGATAATTTATCAGTACCGTGACTGTTTCTTTTCTTTGCAACAATCATGGGAACCGTTGAGAATGTCTACGGTTTTCGTGATTGGGTAGAAAAACTCTTGTTGATTGCTTCTTTAGAAGAACGTTCGTGGAAATACCTATCTGGGAGGTTTGGCTGGAAGGTTAAGAACCACGGTAAGCAAAGTTTTTTGGTTTTACTTATTTCCTCTTTTAAGTTTTACCTGATCCCTTTCATTTGGTAGGGTTTACTACTCGTGGTATTTCTGCTACGGTTGTGTCCACTTCAAGGTTGTCCCTGGAAAAGGCCCAGAAGATCATTGTTGGTTCCTCCTCGCCGAAAAGAAAAGCAATTGGGTCCAGGACCTTAGGAGGAGGGTTCGCTGGTCCACCGGTCAAGTAGGAGGAGGGTGGTCTATGACGACAAGTCTGCACCTGTTGTTGACCCTCCCATGCCTGAATTCGAACTTTCTTCCCCCGAGGATACAACTCCCTCTCCTGTTCGTGAATCCATTGATCTCCTATTCCGTGAAGGTTTTGGTACCATTTCTGACGAAGCTCATCTTGCTGTTTTCTCTCCTCCTGCTCCTAAAAAATTTCCTTCAATTTATCCCTTTGTCTTTTCTGCTCCCATGACTGTTCATGCTCCCGTTGCTGTTTCTTCTCCCGTGGTTGTTTCTGCTCCTCTTCCTACTCTGCCCGTGGCTCCCTTATCCCCCCCCCCCCCCCCCCCCCCCCCCGCTTCTGTGCCTTCTGCTATAGAAGTAGGGTCTTCCAGCAGGGGGGAGATGAGGCAAGTTACAATAGAGGTTCCAGCGACGGGCAGCCTCTTGAAAACGTCGGGCCAGGCTGATGTATGGTTAAAGCCATTGATAGGCCCGACTGAAAAGTCTAAGCTGGAAAGCCACAGCCCTCTGACGTGGATGAACGAGATCGTGCACTCGTCTTTAAAGGTAAAACTTGCTCTTCCTTCGTATGTGCTTATATAATTACCGTATTTGATGTATCTTTATTATGTAGATCATTCTTGTGGGCACCGAGTTAATGGAGAGAGTCGTTCAGATGGAGCAGACAGCAAAAGACTTCCAAATTGAGGCTGATAATTGACATGGAGGCAGTGGAAGAGGAAAAGTGTACTTTAGAGCAGCAAGATAGGGTCATGGCATTAGAATTGGCCGTTGAGAAGGCGTCTTCGAACCAGGAAGGCAAAGACAGGAGTGTCTTAGAATCTTCATTTGCAGAGCAGCTTTCCTGTGCTAGAGAGGAGATTAGGAGCCTGAAGGCCTTGTGGGACCAGAAGGAGGTGTATTCTGGTGAACTTGTTCATTGCTCACCCAGACCCAGAAATACCTCCGTAACTCCTCAGAGAAGGTCCGATTTCCGGAAAGATCCATCAATCCTTTTCAGGCCTCTCTCGATGCTGCCGTGGCTGAAAGATATGAGTTAAGAGCTGAAACTGAATAGTGGGAGAAGGATTATGAAACTCTTGAAAACAAAGCAGTCGTCGATGTAAGCTGGGCTTATCTGAATGCTCGTCTTGACACATTGACGGAAATGGGCCAAGAGGGTTTTGACTTGGAAGCCGAAATTGCTAAAACCAGGGAGACGATTGAGAAGTCTCAACAAAGTCAGAATCTCTCTTCACCCGAGGTTGAGGTCCCTGCTGCTCGTGTCTCTCCATCTCAAGCTGCTTCTCCTGCTAGTGAAGACAACCCCCCATCTGGAAAAGTTTAAAGAATTTGGTTCTTTTTATTTTTATTTTATTTGTATCAATTAGTGGTTACCCTCAGTCCCATCAGGGGTAAAGTTGGATCCTTTGTAAGTCCCAAACTGACAACTTAGGGGCAATCAATGTATAAATTAATCTGGCTTAGACTAAGTTAATATGTAGTTTATTTTGCCCTAATATATTAATATTATCATGACTTTAGCTTTCTTTGAGTTTTTGTTTCACTCATAAGTCTTTGCATGCTTTCTTTTTGAGGTTTTTGGTTTACCTCTGAGTTTTGACTTTGCATTATAAAATTCTTAGATTGTTCGTACCTTTTCGTAATAGGCATGGTTTATAAAAGAGGGCCCTTTTTTGATCGACACCTAATGAAAAAGACGTCTCAACTTCATAATAGTGTAAATATACAAAAGAGAGATAGGAATTTCACATGTTTTTCTTTAACAATGTTTTGAAGAAAGTTTGCGTATTGTTTCGAACTTTCATAACATTTCACATGTGTTTGTGTATCGTCTATAACTCATTTCGTAACTATTTTTTTTTTCGTTCAACAGATTTGATTTGAACTTGTATTCGTAACTATTTTTCTTTTGCAACAGTTTTTTCGAATTAGCACAGGGGAATAAATGTTTTTGTTTATAACAATTTTAAATATTAGGGTATGAATTTTTAGCCATAACGTTTTTATTGATAACAATTTTTAAATGAATACATGGGTAATGCTTTTACATCTGTAACTATTTTTATTCACAACAGTTTTCTGAATAAGTACAAGGATAATGATGTTTCATCTGTAACTGTTTTTATTTATAACAGTTTTCTGAATAAGTACAAGGATAATGATCTTTCATCCATAACTGTTTTCATTTACAACAGTTTTTGAGTAAGTACAAAGATGTGCATTTTTACCCGTAACTAATATTCTGCCTTTAACCTGAACATTCATTTACATTTACGAATATGTTTTTTGAAATATTCGTTTACCTTTACGAATATGTTTTTCGAAGGTTTTTGAATCAGGCTTTGTGTTTTGAGTCTTTGGCTCTTTGATTTTGCTCATAGTACTTGACTTGTTGGGAAGATGGATATTCAAGCTCTAGCTTTGACTTTTTGATAGTCTTCTTTGCTTTATCTTTGCCGTCCATACTGTATAGTCCCCCAAGTGTTTGAGCTTTGAATAATAAAATCTTGAGCACTTGAATATTCATTCCTTGTGGTCCTTTTCCTAAAAAAGGAAAAACATACGGGACTCGAAGGTATATAGCTTTTAGATGATGACTGCTTAACCCTTTAAAGCGTCCATCAGAAAGTTGTAACCCTAGACCGGGAATTCAGTTTCCTCGTGTCTGTGTAGGTCTAATATCATCATCTAGTGATGGTTTAGCTTTTTGCCTATCATCTAAAATGGTTAGTACAATTTTAACTGTACAAAAGTAAAATCGAACATAACGATACATGACCGGGGGTATTCCTTTTACTCAGATGATTACAACTGGTTGGTAAGATTCTGCCCTCCATAGCTTCCAGCTCATAAGCGCCTTTTCCAGCGATGCCACAGACTTTGTAAGGTCCTTCCCAATTTGGATTTAGCTTTCCTGCACCAGCCTCCTTCGTTGATTGGAAGACTTTTTTGAGAACGAAGTCCCCAATTTTGAAATATCTGAGGTGAGATTTTCTGTTGTAGTACCGCTCTATAATTTGTTTTTGGGTTGCCATACGTATTAGAGCAGCTTCTCTTCTTTGCTCGAGCAAATCCAGATTGGTCCTCAACTCGTCGTTGTTTGTTTCTTCTGTTTCTGTTGTGAACCTTGTGCTTGGTTCGTCGATTTCCACCGGTATTAAAGTTTCTGCACCGTAAACAAGCGTGAATGGAGTCTCTCTCGTAGCTATTTTTGCAGTAGTTCTGTAAGCCCATAATATTGCCGGTAGCTCATCGGGCCAGTTTCCTTTGGATTTTTCCAACCGTTTCTTTAGGTTGTTGACGATGACTTTGTTTGTTGACTCGGATTTCCCATTAGCCACGGGGTGATATGGTGATGAAGTGATTCGTTTGATTTTCCAACTTTCTAAGAATTCTGTGATTTGTGAGCTTATGAATTGCGGGCCATTGTCATATACAATCTCTTTCGGTATTCCAAAGCGGCATATTATGTGTCACCATATGAAGCTTTTCACTTCTTTTTATCGCACCTGTTTAAAAGCATCTGCCTCTACCCTCTTTGTGAAATAATCAGTTAATACGAGTAAGAACCGTACCTTTTCTTTAGCTGGGGGAAGGGATCCTACTATGTCTATGCCCCATTTCATGAATGGCCAGTGTTATATCACTGGGTGAAGTAACTCTGCTGGTCGATGCATGTTGTTAGCATACCGTTGACATTTATCGGATTTAGCTACGAAATTCTCAGTCTCTTCTTCCATTTTTGACCAATAATATCCTGCTCTGATTAGGTTTTTGACTAAGGATCTTGCTCCTGCATGGTTTCCGCAGTGTCCCTCATGTACTTCCTTCATTACGAACTCCGTTTGATTGGGTTTGAGGTACTTTGCTTATGGACCTCCAAACATTTTTCGGTACAAAGTATCACAAATGAGGCAGCACCGTGCAACTTTTCGGCAAAGTGCTTGAGTTGTTTCTTTTATCTTCAGGTACGGTACCATTCTGCAAAAAATTTAAAATTTCGTTTCTCCAATCCCAGGTAAAACTGTTAAATGTTACCTCATTTTTTTCCCGGTCTATTGTTGAGTGAAATAGATGTATGACAATTGCATTGTATTTATTCATCACTTTCGCAACTGCTGCGAGGTTAGCTAATGCATCCGCTTTTGCATTTTCCTCCCTGAGTATTTGCATAACCTTCCATGATTGGAATTGTCTTACTAGGTCTCGTGCCTTTTCCAGATATTGTTGCATCCGGGCCTCTCTAGCGGTGTAAGTCCCCTGCATCTGATTCACCACTAGTTGAGAGTCACTTTTGATCACGATCTGCTCGATTGAGAGTTCTCGTGCCAGTTCAAGCCCTGCAATGACAACTTCGTACTCTGCTTCATTGTTAGTTATGGGATAACATTTAATATCTTGTCGTATCTTTTCATCCGTAAGTGATATTAAAACAATCCCCAAGCTAGATCCTTTTACATTAGAAGAGCCATCAGTAAATAGGGTCCATATTCCTGGATTAGCCCCGTTAAAGAGTTGTAACTCTCTTTGCACTTCAGGGATTATGCTAGTATTAAAATCAGCGACGAAATCAACTAAAATTTGAGACTTTATTGCATTCCTAGACTGATATATTATGTCATGTTCTCTTAATTCTATTGCCCACTTTATCTAATCTCCCTGATAACTCTTGTTTATGCAAAATATTTCTCAATGGTTACGAGGTCACAACAATTATTGAATGGCATTAAAAATATGATCTTAACTTTCTAGCTGCCATGATTAGAGCTAAGGCTAATTTTTCCTATATGAGGATATCTAGTTTCAGCATCTAATAAAGATTTGCTTACATAATAAATTGGAGATTGTTTACCTTTTTCTTCCCTTACCAGTATTACACTTACGACAATTTCTGCAACGGCAAGATAGACATACATCCTCTTCCCCTCTTTTGGCTTAGACATCAACGAGGGTTTTGTTAGATAGGCCTTCAGATCTTTGAGAGCCTGTTGACATTCGTCAGTCCATTCGAGCTGATTCTATTTTTTTAGAACTGAAAAGAATTTAAAACTCTTCTCCGAAGACTTGGGGATAAATCTTCCTAAGGCTGCAATTCTCCCTGTTAGTCTTTGAACTTCTTCTTTGCTCGTAAGTATATTGGGTATTTCATCAATAGCTTTAATCTGAGAGGGGTTTACTTCTATACCCCTATTTGACACAAGGAAACCCAAAAACTTACCTGATTCAACACCAAATGCGCATTTTTCTGGATTTAGTTTCATGTTATACCTGCACAGGATTCGAAGCTGGTTGAAAGATGCTGGAAATGATCTTCCGCTTGTGTTAATTTAACTAGCAAGTCGTCAATGTATACTTCCGTTGTTTTTCCCAGATGTTCGTGGAACATCTTGGTCACAAGCCTTTGGTACGTGGCTCCAGCATTTTTCATGCCAAAAGGCATGACTTCGTAACAATAAGTCCCCCTGTTTGTAATAAAGGATGTTTTTTCCTCGTCTGAGGGATCCATTTTTATCTGATTATAACCAGAGTACGCATCTAGAAAGCTTAACAATTCATGACCTTCAGTGGCATCAATCATTTGATCTATGCGTGGTAATGGAAATGAGTCTTTAGGGCATTCTTTATTTAAATCTGTGTAATCTACGCATACTCTCCATTTACCATTCTTTTTGGGAACCACTACAGTATTGGCTAACCAATTAGGATATTTTACCTCACGTATTAAACCAATTTTCAAGAGTTTCTATACCTCTTCGTTGATCACTTGGTTCTTGAATGGTCCTTGTTTTCTTTTATTTTGCTTGACAGGCACGCAGGATGGATCTTCATTTAGTTTATGAGTCATCACTTCTGTAGGAATACCTGTCATGTCTGAATGGGACCAAGCAAAGTAATCTGCGTTAGCCTTTAAATATTCAATTAACTCACCTCTTCTGCTGGGGCTTAACCTCGTGCATATGTGAACTTTTTGTTCGGGCTTCTGCTCGAATAGTGGAACAGCTTCGAGCTCCTCCGTAGTTGTTTTGATATGCTTGTCCTCTTGTGGTTCCTTAATGACATCAGGTCTGGAATCCATGTCCGTATGTTTTGATACTACTTCCGTGGTGACTTGGTTCACCTTCTCGTGGCTATCTTCTTCCATTCTTTTTTGAATAACAGTTTTTTCCGTACCTGTTTGGGCGATTTCCTCTTCTTTTGATTCTTCTACTTCTTCTTTTTTGTTAGAGTATGCTACGGAATTTATATTCCTTGAGGTTTGCTGATCGCCTTGAATCTATTGAATTCCCCATCTGGAAGGGAATTTAATTACCTGATGTAAGGTAGATGGTATTGATTTCATGTCATGGATCCATGGTCTCCCCATGATTACATTGTAGGCCATATCAGTATCGATGACTTGGAATCTGGTATTTTTGATTACTCATTCTGCATAGGTGCTAAGCTCAATTTCCCCTTTTGTTATGACCGTAGAGTTGTCTTTCCACAATTATCGATAAAATGATGTTGACTGAGCTACCTAGATCAATTAACACTCTTTTTACGTTAGTGTCATGTATAAGTAGGGATATTACCAGTGCGTCATTGTGTGGAAGCATTAATCCGTTGATATTTGCATCGTCGAATGATATATTGTCTGCTTCCACGTCTTCACGAATCTTATTCCCGTGTGTAATTGTGAATTTTGTTATTGTTTTGCAGATTACTCTGTTCACCTCCTCTCCTCCATGTATCACGTTCACTGTTCGCTTTAGATATGGTGGGTTTGGGGGCTCCTACCTGTTCTTCATATATGCCTATTTACCTTTTTCACTAAACAGTTCTGTTAGATAGCCCTGTCTTAATATTTTTTCTACCTCACCTTGCAATAATCTGCAATCTGATGTTCTGTATCCATGATCGTTATGGAACTCACACCAGATGTCTGGATTCCTTCTATTCGGGTTCGACCTCATTTCTTTGGTCCATCGAACCTTATTGCCCATATTTCTCAGTACTATAATTAATTTAGAAGTACTTACATTGAAGTTGTGGTCTCTATTTGAACAAAGAATAAGATTCATTGCCAAAGTAATTTTAGGAAGAACACGGGTTTCTGATAACCATAGAATAAGCTAATAATTGCAAGTAAATTTGTAATTTGAAAGTAGTAAGATGCACAAAAAGTAAATGTATTGCAGTAGTAGTTCGAATGTGTCCTTACGAGTTATATTTTACTCCATTATATAGGGAATTTCTTAATATAACGTCTACCCTTTTCAGTAATTGAGCATTAATGACTAATAATGGCATTAATGTAAGGTTACAATGATTAACCGTAACTGTTGCATGAAGGTTGTGTAACATTTGGCTCATTAATTGAAGATCTCTAAATCTGCCCTTTATTCTTCCTGGATTCATCTTGCCCGCGCCTCTTCATCTCCTTAATTAGGTTAAGATTCTCGTACCTGATTCTTCTGTGAGTATGCTATTCCGTGCCTCTTTTCCTCGTACCACTCCATGAAGTTTCGTCTAGTTGTAATGTTTTCATTGTTCCACGTAGATTGCTGAGTCATCACAGTTATCACACCTGTGAATCTCTTTTTTACCAATATAGTCTCCAATTCTTGTATTACCTCTATTTCGTTCATCCCGATCCTTTCTGGATCTTGATGAGGATGATCTCGTATCTCTATTTGATGGTCTATACTCTAAGCGGGTGTTCTCAAACCTGGGACGATTTTCTCGCCCCGAAGGTCCCATATAAGGGTTGTACCTGCTCTTACCTGTTCTCTTTTCTGGTTTGGAGCATCTAGATTTGGTTCGATCTTCAGCTTTTGACTGAGCAATGGTGTCTTCTTCTATTCGTATCTTAGTGCTATACTTGTTATAAACATCGTTCCACGTTGTGGCTTGGAATTCTCTCAAGCTTTCCTTGAGTCTTCTCGTGGCTTCTGAGCTTTTATCATTTAGGTTGCTCGCAAATGCCATGGCTACCCAATTGTCAGGTACCCTTGGTAGCAGCATTCTTTCTCGTTGAAACTTGTCTACAAATTCACGAAGCAACTCCGTGTCTCCTTGTTTTATTTTGAATATGTCTTCCATCCTTTTTTCGACTTTTTGCGCACTGGAATGCGCTTTTATAAAAGAATATGCAAGCTCAGCAAAAGAGTCAATAGAATTTTGAGGTAGAAGAGAATACCCTATTAGTGCTCCTTTGGTGAGTGTCTTTCCAAACTACTTGACCAATACTAACTCAATCTCCTATAGTCAGATCGTTGCCTTTCACTCTTATAGTAAAAGCAGTTACATGATCTCGTGGATCGGTTGTCCCATCGTACTTGGGAATATCAGGCATTTTGAATTTCTTGGGAATAGGCAAGGGCGCTGCATTTGGCTTCCAAGGTTGTTGGGAATATCTATCAACGTCAATGCCTTTGATGACATGTGGTACTCCTGGAATTTTCTCGATTTGATCGTTTTGTTCCTTCACATGTTTCTGCAAAGTTAGTAATAAAGATTGCAATTCTGGATTATTGGACATACATGGTCTTGCCTCGTGGGACTCATTTGGAGTGCCTCTACTTCCCGAGTTTGCTAATCCGGATTGTAGATTTTCCACAATTATGGTGTTGTTAGAAGGAGGTGTAGGTGACGCAGCTGGTAGTCCTCTCATGAAAGCTTGTAAGGCTTGAGTCACATATTCACCAACCATTTGCTTCACCTGATCTTGTTCTCCTGTTTGTTCATTTTCATTACGATTATTGTTTTGAGTCGAGGATCTTTCTGAGGAATGTTCCCTTGAACCGCATAGGGATCTTGTAGGTGATGGAACTTGAGTTCCAATCCTCTGTTGGTTGTTGTCGTTGGCGTTTGACATAATTCACAGAATGTTGTTTGAGAAAGAACAGATATTATTAGATTCCTGGTAACGAAACCAATTTGTTTAACCAAAGAATTAGATTCTCTTCCAAAGCTCTTTTAAGAAGAACACGAGTTTCTGATAACCAGAGAATATGCTAACGATTGTAAGTAAATTTGCAAATAGGAAGCAGTAAAATGCGTAAAAAGTAAGTTAATTGCAATAGCGGTTCGAACGTGTCCTTACAAGTTATATTTTACTCCCTTTTATAGGGAATTTCTTAATATAACGCCAACTCTTTACAGTAATTGAGCATTAATGACTAATAATGGCATTAATGTAACGTTACAATGATTAACCATAACTGTTGCGTGAAGATTATGTAACATTTGACCTATTAATTGAAGACCTCTGAATCTGCCCTTTATTCCGCCTTGATTCATTCTAACCATGTATCTTCATCTTCTCGATTAAGTTGAGACTCCCGTACCTGATTACCCCGTGGGTATGTTGTTTCGTTCCTCTTTATATCGTACCTCTTCTTAAAGTCCCGTCCAGTTATCATGATTTCATTGCTCCACATAGATTGTTGAGTCATTAGAATTGTTACACGTGTGAAGCTAATTTTTACCAATACAATTTTACCCAAGGGGTGCCTTCGAATCCTGCACTTAAGGTGAGCTGGATTCATTTATGTCCTTCCTTTTCATGGAGTGATTTGAGGCTTCGATATGGTTTGTCAATCTTCTAATATCGTCTTTGAGGAGATGCCTGATGTTCTCGAGCTGCACTTGATATGTTTCCTTATTAGACAGTCTCGATATCCTTTGATTGAGATTGAGATAGAGAGACTAATTTGGTTACCTTTTTGAAGGCTTTTTGTCCTTTGATCTAGCATCGTCTCCTTTGATTTAGCATCACCAACTTCTCTTCGATCTCATTCCCTTTTTTCGTTGTCATGATTCCCGCAATCAAAGTATATAGGATTTAGTTTTGCACAATTGTCAACATTAAAGCTTAGATGTAACAATGTCTCCCTTTTCGATGATGACAATGAAGAGAGAGTAAGCAAGTATACTTCCCTTTCATCACTTGAGATGCCTACTCCCCCTGAGTTGTTACTGGATGTACTCATCACTGCTCCCCTTGAGTTGCTTATTTACTACTCATCACTTCTTGTATTGGTAAAAAATAGACTTCACGCGTGTAATATTTCTAATTACAAAGCAATCTACGTGGAGCAATGGAAACATGACAACTAGATAAGAGTGTAGAAAGAGGTGCGGGACAAAGAGGTACGGAATAATACACCCACGAGACAATTAGAAGCGGGAGCTCTAGTCTAATTGAGAAGTTGAAGAGACACAGTCAAAATGAACCATGGCAGAATAAGGGGAAGATTCAAAGATCTTCATCAATGAGCCAAAACGTTACAGAATCTTCACGCAACAATTACGATTACCTATTGTAACGTTACATTAATGGTATTAATAATCATTAATGATCAATCATTAAGAAGAGTAGACGTTATATTAAGAAATTCCATATAAAAGGGAGTAATCTCTCACTTGTAAAGACACGTTCGAACCGCTACTTAAATATATTTACCTTTCTGCGATATTGTTGCTTTCTTATTTTACAAGTCTAATTTCTATTATTATTCTTAGTTAATTTTCTTGGTTATCAGAAGCCCGAGTACTTCTTAAAATAGCTTTGACTAAGAATCCATTTCTTTGGTTAAACAAATTGGTTCCGTTACCGAAAACCTAATAATCCTTTATTTGCATCCCTAAAATATCTTTACTGAATCATGTCGAACACCAACGACAACAACCAACAAGCAATTAGAACTCCAGTTTCATCTCCTCAGGGAACCCCACGAGGTTCAAGAGACAACTCTTCGAAAAGATCCACGACTCACAACAATGACCAAATTGGAGATGAACAAACACAAGAGCAAGACACTGTGAAGCAGATAGTTGCTGAATATGTGAATGAAGCTCTTCAAGCTTTCATGAAGGGGTACCAACTATACCACCTATGCCTCCTCCAAACAACACTGCAACTATAGAAAATCCACAGTCTGGATTAGCTAATTCTGGAAGTAGAGGCACTCCAAACGAATCCCTTGAAGGAAGACCAGATATGTCTAATAATTCAGATTTGCAATCTTTAATACTAACCTTGCAGAAATAGGTGAAGTAAAAAAACAACCGTATCGAGCAAATTCCTGGAGTATCACATGTCATCAAGGGGATTGATATTGACAAATACTCTCAACAACCATGGAAGCCAAGTGCAGCACCTTTTCCGATTCCCCAAAAATTTAAGATGCCCGATATACCAAAATACGACTGGACAATTGATCCGCGTGACCATGTTACTACTTTCACTACAGGAGTAAAAGGCAACGACTTGACTGAACAGGAAATCGAATCTGTGCTGGTCAAAAAGTTTTGAGAGACACTGACCAAAGGAGCACTAACGTTGCATTCTCTCTAACCCGAGCATTCTATTGATTCTTTTGCTGAACTTGCAGATTCGTTTATAAAAGCACATTCCGGTGCACAAAAAGTGGAGAAAAGAATGGAAGTCATATTTAAAGTAAAACAGGGAGATGCGGAGTTGCTTCGTGAATTTTTAGATAGGTTCCAAATGGAAAGGATGTTGTTACCAAGAGTGCCTAACAACTGGGCAGCTATGGCATTTGCAAGCAATTTGAACAAAAAAAGCTCTAAAGCGACGAGGAGACTCAAAGAAAATTTACGTGAATTTCCAACTACAACATGGAATGATGTTTATAATAGGTACATTACTAAATTACGAATTGAAGAGGATACCATAGCTCAATCAAAAACATAATACATAACGAGTTCTAGGCGCTCAGAATCAGAGAGAAGAACTGGTAAAAATAGGTACGAGCCCTATATGGGACCTTCGGGACGAGAAGCTCGTTCCAAATTTGAAAACACTTGGCCTGGTCACAGAGCGTCGAATAGAGATTCAAGTTCATCATCATCAAGATCCAGAAAGGATCGAGATGAACGAAATAGAGGTAATAACACATATGCAAGAATTGGAGATTATAACTTCAATGTAAGTACTTCCGAGTTAATTACAATATTAAGAAATATGGGTGATAAAGTTCGATGGCCCAAATAAATGAGATCAAATCTAAACAGAAGGAACCCAGACTTCTGGTGTGAATTTCTCAACGACCAAGGGCACAAAACATCAGAATGCAGGTTATTGCAAGGTGAGGTAGAACATTTGTTAAAACAAGGCTATCTAACTGGATTATTTAGTGAAAAAAGTAAACATGCATATATGAAGAACAAGCGGGAGCCCTCAAAACCACCGTCTCCGAAGAGAACATCAAATGTGACAAACGGAGGAGAGAAGGTTAACGGTGTGACCTGTACCGCATCAAAAAAGACAACGAAGTTCACAATAACCCGCGGGAATCGGATTCGTGAAACCTTAGAGGCTGATAGCATAACATTTGACGATGCAGATGCAGATGGGTTATTAATCCCACATAACAACGCATGGTAAAATCTTTACTTGTACATAACACTAACGTGAGAAGAGTATTGATTGACCCAGGTAGTTCAGTTAACATCATTCTGCTGAGAGTGGTGGAGGAGATGTTAATGGGAGACCAATAATTCCAAAAGCATGTTTCTTATCCAGATTCGATAATTCTACTGTCATAACAAGGAGAGAAAATTCATTGAGCACTTATGCAGAATGTGTCGTCAAAGAAACAAAATTTCAAGTTATTGATACAAACATGTCCTACGATGTAATTATGGGAAGACCAAGGATTCATAACATGGACGTAGTACCATCTGTTATGAATCCAGATGGTACTACGTCCATGTTATGGGAAATTAATTCCAAATGGTACTACGTAGTCCATGTTATGAATCCTTGGTCTTCCCATAATTATTTAATTATGGGAAGACCAAGGATTCATAACATTGATACAAACATGTCCTACGAAATGGAATTATTTATTTATTTAAGAGTCTCCACTTGGAATAATTTATGGTGTCCCAAGTCACCGATTTATTTTATATCCCAAATCGAGGAAATTTGACTCTGTTTAAAGTCCGCGAAACTAGAAGACCGAGTACGGAATTTTATTATCCTGGGTGAAGGTGTTAGGCACTTCCGTATTCCGTGGTTTTAGCACGGTCGCTTTAATCATGCATGGCTTAATTAAATTGTTTTAATTACGTATTTTAGAACCTATGTACATTTTACCTTTTACCTCTTTTAATTACTCGATTATTCGTGATTAAGGAATTATCTTGAAAACGAGTCACGCTTACGTGCACTCTTTTTGTTTGGCACGTCAAGAATCATGTCACGCGTACGTGTAAAAATTTCACAACATTTAATTATTTAAGAAAAGCTTGGCCAAAGTCGCGCGAACGCGTACCTTGATTTATTTTGAAAGTCGTAATTATGTCAGGCGTACATGTACATAATCACGATAATTTAAAACACGTCTAAAATACTCCACAGGTGTTCATTACTTTGCTAACGCCACATACAAAAGAGACTAAAATCAGAGAAAACAAAGAGAATAGAAAATTATAACGTTGTTGTTAGTCAATCTTTACCTAGCTTTATTCTGAGATTTGTGTCACTTTCTTTTACAACAACGTCCTAATAAGTAAAGAGATACAAGTTGTAAGAAGATGAATTGATTAATAATATTATTAACTAGTTTGAGACTTTGTTGTTGACTAAACATGAAAGAACATGTATTTCGTCTTTTCAGATGTGAACAAAATTCACTCTTTCCCCAATCTTGATTATTTTTTCACACACCCCATCTCTTTCTTTATTTTGAAAAACAAACAAAGCAGAATAGAGTAAGAAATTCCACTTTATAACATGGCCATTCACAAAGAGAGACTGAAATAATAACGGCATGTTATTGACATAAATAAATAAGAAGTTAGAAAATGAGATCCACAGAAAGAGATCAAGTATTATCCATTGGGCAAATTAAATCCGTCGTGAGCAAATAGAAACACTAATATATCAAAGAAAATGTATACTTAAAATGCAAACAAATACCGATAAAAATGGATTCGAACGGATCTTTATACTGATGAATAAAGCTGAAAATTTGAAACTAAATCGGAATAACAAAGCAATAATTGTTGGACTGAAACCTCGAAATTGCGAACAAGAACCTCGACTTTAAAACTTCCTCTGCAGAATCTTTCTCCTAAATCATTTCCTCTCCAAGCAAATTATTTACTCTAAAAGAACAATGTTATTTTTAGTTACTGATTTTTCTATCTGATTGCCCTCCCCTTCTTGTCTTTAGAATGTGTATATATATGCAACTAATTAAACTCTCTTTGTTAAAGTGTGTTCATAGAGATAAAGAGTGGAAACATGGGGAGAATCGTGAGTGTGTGAGTGGGGAGGAGGGGACGTGAGGGAGTGATCGTGTGCAAATGCTTGTGCACATGTGAGAAGGAAAAATGAAAAGTACTTTGTTCACTTACACGTGATTCTTAAGATGCGAACTATTCCAATTGTTAGCTATTCTTATCTCATTCTATTAGGTGTCAAATTTTATTTTGAAAAAGAATACTTTTTGTATTGAAAAATAGATAACAAAGGACCAGTGACTTTTTCATTTTTCTTGCTTTTATTTTTCTTATTTTTTTTTACTCTCCCTTTTTAATATCAAGAAAAAAATGAAATGAAAAAGAAGAGAATATTAACCAAGGACTTTTCATACGATGAAAATATAAGAAAACAAAATATTTATACTATAATTCAAAATAAGACACTAAGAAAAATACTACAACTTACTTATTAAAATTGTTATTACAAGAAACTATATATTTGTAAATTTTCTTTTTCTCTTTAGAACTATTAAGATTAGACCTAAAAGAAATATTTACACTAAAATAGTATATATAATTTGGGTGTGGTCAAAAATTAGTTGTTCACAACATGCCGCTCTTTGCTTGGAAACATGAAGAGTTTTCAGGAAATGAAAATGAACAAGGTGACTGATTTTTGGCCTCACTATTATTTAAAAAGGACAAGAAGACAAAAGAAAAAAGGTGCGACCGAGCCTTGGTTATAGGCAGCCTACATATCTCAGGTTATAAGGGAATCAGGTCACGTGTAATTCAAGTGAAAAATGACTGATAAAGTATGCTTAGATGGAGAGTTGAGCGAATATCCGTCGAAGTTACGATCCGCGATTCTTACTATTACATCAAAATGAAAAGGAAATTACATACTCTTGAAATCTAAGAGTTACAAAATTCCTATCTAAATGCCATTTGGAGTCTTGTCTTGATTTTTGACTTGCTTCCTTCATTGACTTTAGACTGAAACTTGATGCTCTCCGATGTTACAGTCTATGAAATATTCTCACAGGCTTGTTTCTTAATCACATGATGAGAGGATGGATCTTGAGACCCTATGTCTCTGCATGCATTGTGTCAAAGTTGGTTGCGGCTAGTATTGAGATCAGACATTCCATTTTCTCCAGAAAGAGGTGGAATCTTATTTTTGCACATCCAATCCGTTCTTTACAGAAAAACCTACAAGCCATCACAAACAAACAAAACTAACAAAACTTTTCTGCCCTAGTTTGCACTGGAAATTTTTTGTGAGTTATTGAAAACACATTAAACTATCTTAGCTATTGCAGAATAAAGAATTTAAAAAAAATATTTTTTTTTAATAATGAGGGATGTCATACCCTATGTTGGCAAAAAGTAATGCAGTCAGGGGATGTAGTACCCTGTGTTGGCAATAAGATGAGGCTCGTGGCACTGTGGGATGCTACTAGGGAATGTCGTACCCTATGTTGGAAAAAATTAATGCAGCCAGGAGATGTAGTACCCTGTATTGAAAATAAGATGAGGCTTGTGGCACTCTGAGATGCTATTAGGGAATGTCGTACCCTAGTTTGTATAAAATCAGGCTTGTGGAGCACTGGGATGCTACTAGGGAATGTCATACCCTATGTTAGCAATGATAAATATAATCAGGGGATGTAGTACCCTGTGTTGGAAATAAAATAAGGCTTGAAGCGTTCTGAGGTGCTACTAGGGGATGTCGTACCCTATGTTAGTTGAGAAAATACAACCAAGGAATGTAGTACCCTGTGTTGGCAATAAAATGAGGCTTGTGGCGCTCTGAAATGCTACTAGGGAATGTCGTATCCTATGTTGGAAACAAAATGAGGCTCGTGGCGCTCTAAGATGCTACTAGGGAATGTCGTACCCTATGTTGGCAGAAAGTAATGCAGTCAGGGGATGTAGTACCGTGTGTTATAAATAAAAGGAGACTCGTGGCACTCTGGGAAGCTACTAGGGAATGTCGTACCCTATGTTGGCAATAAAATACAACCAGGGGATGTAGTACCCTGTGTTTGGCTATGAGATGAGGCTCTTGGCTCTTTGAGATGCTACTAGGGAATGTCCTAACCTATGTTGGCAAAAAGTAATGCAGCCAGGGGATGTAGTACCCTGTTTTGGAAATAAGATGAGGTGCGTGGCACTTTGAGATGCTACTAGGGAATGTGGTACCCTGTGTTGTATAAAACCAAGCTTATAGAGCTATGAGATGCTACTGGGGAATGTCGTACCCTATGTCGGCAATAAGATGAGTCTCGTGGCACTATAAGATGCTACTAGGAAATATTGTTCACTATGTTGGCACTAAAATGCAACCAGGGGATGTATTACCCCGTGTTTGGCAATACGATGAGACTCGTGGCTCACTGAGATGCTACTAGGGAATGTCGTACCCTATGTTAGCAATGAGAAATACAACTAAGGGGTGTAGTACCCTGTGTTGGAAATAAGGTGAGGCTCGTGGCGCTCGGAGATTCTACTAGGGAATGTCGTACCCTATGTTGGAAAAACATGATACAACCAGGGGATGAAGTACTTTGTATTGGAAATAAGATGAGGCTTGTGGAACTCTGAGATACTATTAGGGAATGTCGTACCCTAGGTTGCATAAAATCAGGCTTGTGAAGCTCTGAGATGCTACTAGGAAATGTCGTACCCTATGTTAGCATTGAGAAATATAATCAGGGGATGTAGTACCCTATGTTGGCAATAAAATAAGGCTAGCAGCGTTCTCAGATGCTATTAGGGAATGTCGTACCCTATGTTGGCAATAAGTAATTCAACCGAAGGTGTAGTACCCTGAGGTAAAGATAGGGTATTCCCTATAATGAAACTAAAAATAATATGATCCCGTGTGTATTAGAAGGAAATCAAGGATTTGAGAACTCCACTTGGTGATGTTCTTCTTTCCACGAACTGTTTCCTAAAATTGTTCTGTTCCTGTTCTGAACAAAGAAAGATTCGTTTGTTTTAAAATGGTGGTCAGTTTGTGGCCTTGATCTCTTGGACGACTTTACCTAATGTCCATTGCACTTGTTAGAACAACTGGCTCTGTCAATGGTCGTACGAATTATCGGGAGATTTTGTCTTTATTTTCTAGAGATCTTCTTTCTCAACATCAAAACCTGCTTATTTTGCGCCTCTCCCCATTTGAATTTATGGTACAAACAACCTTGCTTCCAAAACAACTTTTAACTGAGTAACATTTGTTGACCCTTGACACATTGTTCAGTCCTTCAAGCCTTTGGCTCGTCAGGGAAAATCAAAGATGGCTTTATGCTTTTGCCCATGTTGTTCATGCCCATAAAGTTTTGCTTCATATAATATGGAAACTGTAACCAATTTTGCGGTCTTTTCTTTGCTTTGCTTTGACAAAATTGGACTGAAAGGGACTCAAAAAGAATAGTACAAAAGAAAACAAGAAGGTGAACTAATAGATAGTACAACTTAATCAAGAAGTGTACCTTTCAGAGAAGAAAAATAAAAATAAAAAGGACTTATCTGGAGGAATATGCTGACTTCAATGAACATGACATGCACTTTGGACTGGATGGCCGATCCGTCTTAACCGTCTAATTCTCAAAATCGGTTATAAACTTCACTTTGAAACTGAGTTCTTTGTCTTAACCATGCTTGTGCCGGGATATATAAAGGCCTAAATCGATCAATGATGCCCTTTGTTGGTTTTCACCAATTGACCTCTCTCATTTGTCTTTCTCCCAACTCACTATTGCCTTATAGTGCCCGTGAGGATTTTCACCAATAAGACTCTCATTTTATTTTTCTCTCTTTACAATGGCTGAGGCATCACCGTAATATACCAACTTAGCATTCTCGAAAGTTGATCAGAAGGTCTTAACAGGGAAAGGTAAAAATAACTATTCAACTGAATTACAACTTTTGGAACCATTTTGACGGAAAACCGTCAAAAAATAAAAGAAAATCATGCCCCAGTTTCTTTGAATACTGGGAAATGTGAATTTTTGTTTTGGTGTGACTGAACCCCAGAGTGAGGTTGAATCTGGTCGGACGTAGTTCAATAAGCATGAACTTTTTTTTTTGATGATTTTTTTTATTTTTCTTTTTAATTTTTTTGTTTTATTTTTATTTTTTTAAGGATTAAGTACATTGGTTCCAAAAAAGGGTAAAACAACGAAATATAAACAAGGCTTCAACGGGCTAACTAGGGTTGACCACTGTTTGGGTAGTGAGAATGATAGCCTTCCGTCATCTCAACCTGAGAATGCTAAGTGTAAAAATGCCCCCATAGAGGCATGTCAAACATAATATCTCTTGATCGCATCTCCATTGACGGATATGTCTGTCACCTTTCCATCTATATGTGCCAAGTGTAGAGCTCCTTTTGACAATAATTTCTTGACGAGGTAAGGACCTAGCCAATTCGGGGTGAACTTTCCTTTTGCTTCTTCCTGGTGCAGAAAGATATGTTTCAAAATAAGTTGTCCTACCTCAAATTGGGTGCAATTTCTTATTGTAAGCACGGGTCATTCATTGTTTTACAACTGCCCATGGAAGACTCCGGCCAATTACTTTCGATCAATTAATGAAAGTGTTTCAATCGGGTCTTGACTCAATCTTCATCATGGATCTCGGCTTCGACAATGATCCAAAGAGAGGGAATCTCATTTTCGTTCCAATTCTTTGTTTATTTTATTACAAGCCTTATATTCAAAAAATTATGCTTCTTGGTTCATTATTTCGAAATCTGACAGCGTTATAGGATCTAGGCATGATGTCCGCAAGCATGTCATGTTATTGAAGTCTGCATTTACAGAACTGAAAAGGGAATAGAAAGGTGACAAGATTAAGAAAAGAGACATTCATGGATGATGAAATATTGATTTCATTTATTTGAATATTTTTTTAAAAGAAAAAAAAAGAAGTGTTTACATCAGAATGTAAGAAAGTAAAGTAAAAATATTCGGATGACACACTGAAATAACTCGAAAGCCAGAAAAAATAGCAAGACCGGCTACCGAGACTCCCGTCTGATAGGGAAATTTTTTGGTTTGGCACCCGTTTTTTGGTTTCTCTTCTTCCCCGAAAATGGCTACTATGACTTTCAATGCTAGATCAAATTCCCCATCATAAAATCATCCCGAGGAGGCCTTGATCAAATATGGTAAAGTCAACCCCACATTTGCCTTCATTTTTTATTTTTCACCGCCAACTTCCCCACTTTCCTTTTTGTGACCTTGGATCAACAACAATGGTGCATGTTCCATTTATTGAGTCAATGCTGGATCAAATACCCCATCATCAAATCATCCCACGCAGGACATGTCCTATTGCTCAAATCTGGTAATGTCAACCTCACATTTGCCTTCATTTTTTATTATTCACCGCCAACTTGCCTAATTGTGTCATGACCTAAAAATAACAGGTCATGATGGCACCTAACTTGACTCGCTAGGTAAGTCAATTAATAAAAGAAACACCCAATTAAACTTATCAAAAATGAAATTAGGATTTATCGGAGTTTTTACAAATTTATCCAAAATCTGGTAGTACGACTCATGAGCTTCTAAGACTTAGAATATGCAAAGCTAGTATGAATAAATACACATTCTGTTTGAAAACTACGTGAACAGATTAATAATGTCTAACACTACCAAGAACAAGTGGCAGCTTCTATATAGAATGCACGGACATCTTCAGAGTCAGTCCCCAACTTCTTCCGCAGCTCCGCTCCAATAGTTTGCACAAAGTGTGCAGAAGTGCAGTATATGTACAACCGACCCCATGTACTGGTAAGTATCTTGACTAACTCCGTCGAAGTAGTGACGATATTTTTAGTTAAAAGATACTCATTAATAAACACGATAATTTAAACTACCAATGGAACCAAAAGACAGAATAATAGAATAGAGTACACAATGCGACTGCAACAAGAATTAAACAAGTATCAAAAGAGTCACAATTTAACAATTTTCGACCTCTCAACCGGCCCTTTTCCTTAGAACGGAAGCCCATGAACCCTAACAATCACCTCATATACTTTCCTAGCATGATAAAGTACTCAAGGCATCAAGTCTAATGACATGGCAACACTCTTCGTGCATTTATCTCATTCTCAGCGTATATGCGTAAAACAATACCAACCAAATGATAGAAATACCGACAATAGAAATGACAAACAAGGGAAATGTGCAAGCAGTAATAATAATCGAGAATGTACAGAACGACATCAGTAACAGACTAAGCAGAGAGCACAGAGGTAATGACCACAATTAGGAAAAAGGGGCTATGATTCCAATTAACTAGTATGATGGAGGCCAAATTACAAATATGACAAACAAGAAGGAAACACATCGTCTTCACAAGTCAACAAATAAGGATATGAAGGACTAGGATGGAGGAAGGCTTACACTAAGGTGCAACAGAATAAGCATAGCATGAGTATAAATATAAAAGCAGGAAATAAGCATGGCATATGCAAATTTAAGTAAGTAGAGATAGAGGTCAAGTACGGGACAATTACAACCTATCACACAGAATATATATTGGCGACAATAACAACTCAAGGTGAAGGCAGGAACGCTTACACGGAAAACTGATATCACATCATAATGCATGTCCCTCAACCTCACATGCACGGAAACACCCCTCGTGCCATGACCTCATAATATAAAAGAATAACAATTAATGAAATGGCACGACATCACCTTTCGTGCTTTTACTCTCAATAATGTGGCACGGCATCACCCTTCATGCTTTTACTCTCAATAATATGGCACGACATTACTCTTTGTGCTTTTACTCTCAATGATATGGCACGGAATCACCCTTCGTGCTTTACACTCTTCCTCACATGATAATGTATATGAAATGATACGGAATCACCCTTCGTGCTTTACACTCTTCCTCACATGATAATGAATACAAACAATGGCATGACATCACCCTTCGTGCTTTAAACTCTTCCTCACCAAGCATATAAATTTCAATAAAATGGTCAGGTAGGAAGACTAAATAATATCGAGAAGAGTGTCAAAAGGATATTCCAAACAAATTCTCAATCGCTACTTTTCAAACCAACAATAATTCAATGAATTCTCAAGGCTATATAATTCAAGTATTTTCACAATTCCCACGATTTATCAACGACATAAGCATGTAATCTAGTATCTCAAAATATCTACTATAGCAACATATTAATGACTATGGTATGAAATAGTGACAATAGCTTATCCATTCTATATAGAAAGCTAAAATACTAAATTGTTTCTAACCCAAAAACCAAGAATTCAACAAACGGAGGTTGCAGCTGATCAAGCAAATATAATTAGCATGAAAATTTTCAATATTTCAAGAACTATACTTTAGAATTAAATATGATAATTGAGGTAGTTATTGTTTGTTTATATAATAAGTGTCAGCATATTTATCTAGCCAGTAGCCACGTCAAGTTTTTCTTAGAATAAATTACTCCTAAGTCATAAAGTTCCAACATGCACATAAAATAATGACTCTCCTTAATTTTTCTTATATTTATTTATACGTTAATTAATAGCACAATTTACCTCCGAGCATGATTAACCCTAGCACATACATATATGCTTGTCACCTCGTATATGTATCACCACCGTCGCATGTAGCAAACAATGACAAATAGGAGGAAAAACTCCCTCTGACGACTTTTATTAACTTGAAAAGTTACCAATAATAGTTTAATCTCAATGACGCAGATGGAACTTCAAATGCAGTGGCTTCTACTTTTTTGAGTATACATTATCATCAGAATAATTGCAGGAGTGAATTTTGTTCAAGTCCCCAACATGGCTCTTGATGAAGTATAAAGATTTTCATTGTTCTGACTGTCCAAAATATATGTCAGATATTGTGAGCAACATATTTAGCATAATAACTTCATCATCGAGTTTGGACTTGTCAGCTCTCAAGGTTGCACATTTCCGGAGTAATGACCGTAGGGCTGCACATGTATCGGCATCAAGAGGAGTATCAATCGCAGTGCACAGAGCAAACAACCATAAGTAGTCGTCCCTTGAAAGATACTAATATACAAAGACGAGCATGCCGAAGCTGAAAGGGAGCAAACATTGAATGGAGCTTTACACCTCACTCGACCGCGAAACTACGCCGGCGACCTTGACAGAACTCGAACTCGAATAGGCTGCTCTGTTATGTGGAAAAATGGACTAATTTAAATAGCTTTTAGATAGTTTTTGGGACAGTTTTGGAGCAGGTTTGGAGCTGATTTTCGGGGTCGTTTTTTGTTGCTTTTCGGGGTTGTTTTTGTTGTTGTTCGCAGCTGTGTTTGGCAACGTTTTGCGGCCATGGTCGTTGCTGATTTTCGGCTGGAGTTTGGGTGGATGGTTGGTGACGCAACAGATGTATGATGACGGAGGTAGCCCTGGTAGTCGGCGGTGGCAGTGAGGAGTTTTGGTAGTGGTGCGGCGACGTGGAGTTGGAGATGAGGTGGGGGTGGTCGTTTGAGGGTGGTCGTTTCTGACTTGAGGGATGGCGTCAGAAGGAATTTCCGCGGGTTTTGGTTGGGCGGCGGCGATTTTGTGGTCAGGGGGGATTAGGGTTTTTTTTCTTCTTAGGTTTTAGTTACGGAAAATTTTAATTCTTAATTATTATTCAAAATTACTACTTTGCTCATTAGCTTGTGTAATTGTAAATTAGGTCCACTATAATATTTCATCTCATACATAAATATTATCACCAACTAAAAATATATCTTTATGAACCCACATATAAAATAAATAATTAAGATTATTTTTATGAGAATAAGGAATTATAATTAAAGAATAACTTAAAAGATCATTCTTAAAAATACTGGGATATTACAACTTGTCTTTTCGTGACCTTGGATCAACAACAGTGATGCTTGTTCCATTTGTTGAGAAGATGCTTTTACTTTCGAGGATCTTGGATTGTTTGCGTGACTCGCAATTGCAAACAAACAAATCGACCACCTTTAATTAAACTTTATTTCAAAACAACAAGTATGTTAGAATAAACATTCTTTTTTTTTTTTTTTACTTTTTTTACTTTTTCTCTTTTTTTTTTCTTTTCAAAATAATTCGATCGAACCTGACGTGGGTTGCCAACGTATCATGTGGAGACATGAATCAGATATTTCGTAGTTGAAGAAATCGAGAATAAAGTAAATAAATTAAATCTTACTCTTATACAATTCATACCGTGAATGCTCCTAACAAAGAAAATATGTCTTTGGATTTCTATGTTTTTTTTGGAAGACTTCTAAAGAAGAAAGAAATTTATTTTTGAATTTTGAATTTCTTTTTTTTTTGGAATTTTCGAAAGAAAGACTTCTAAACAAGAATGAAAATATTATTGGATTTTAAGAAGAAATTGAAAAAAAATATTTTTGAATTTTGAAAAGTGGGGGCCGGACCCAATGAAGGTTGCCTACGTATCACACATCTGGTGAGAATCAAACCCGCGTAGTTCGGAAATGTTTCAGGAATAAGATGACACTTTGTGAAAAATTCAGGCTTATTTGTGATAATCCATTTTTGGAGTAAATAATGAGACTTTCGAAAACCGGGTAAATTTTCTCTCTCTCATATTTTCTTCCTTCTGGTTTTCCCTCAATACTTTTATTTTTTTATTTTTTAGAAACCGGTCAACATGCAAAAACCGAATCAAACATAATGCAAAAGTAGCACATAAGATGCATCAGGATGGTCATGCAATTCTCGGGTACACCTGTCGTAGACGGACCCAACCCCTGAGTTCAGTCCTCAAAGTCAAATGCACATGATGTAAACAAACGTTCCTACTAGGGATCCAGCATGAGGCTATGTTGTTCTAGGTTTAAATCCTAGGGGAGTGCTTTAGACGTGTACCCAAGCGAACAACTCGAGCCGAGGTGGGGGCAACATACCGGAAGCTTGAAAGTCTACCCGACCTAGTTACTAACCCAACCTCGTTCTAACTGGTATGACTTCTAAAAGAAAATTTGGCCACACGCACGTGTGCACCATAAATTCAGAAGACTCATAAAGGAGGCATAAGAAGACAATATAATACAATTCAAATAATCTCAAAGCGGTAAATAAGTGGCAATTAGCACATCATGCCCAAAAATCAGAAGAGTCGCCAGAGCTGTCATATCTCCTTTTTCCCGCCAGGGATATGAGGAGTTTTTTCAATTTAAGTGACATAATCGAAATAGGATTATTTATTTATTTAAGAGTCGCCACTTGGAATAATTTATGGTGTCCCAAGTTACTGATTTATTTTATATCCCAAATCGAGGATATTTGACTCTGCTTAAAGTTCGCGAAACCAGAAGACCGGGTAAGAAATTCTGTTATCCCGGGAGGAGGTGTTAGACACTCCCGGATTTCGTAGTTTTAGCACGGTCGCTTTAATCATACATGGATTAATTAAATTATTTTAATTACGTATTTTAGAACCTATGTACATTTTACTTTTTACCGCTTTTATTTACTTGATTATTCGTGATTAAGGAATTATCTTGAAAATAACTCACACGTACGTGTACTCTTTTTGTTTGGCGCGTCAAGAATCATGTCACGTGTACGTGTACATAATTTACAACACTTAATTATTTAAGAAAAGCTTGACCAAAGTTGCACGAACGCGTACCTTGATTTATTTTGAAAGTCATAATTATATCACGCGTATGTACATATTCACAATAATTTAAAACGCGTCTAAAATACTCCAGAGGTGTTCATTACTTTGCTAACGCCACATAGAAAAGAGACTAAAATCAGAGAAATGAAAGAGAATAGGAAATTATAACATTGTTGTTAGTCAATCTTTACCTAACTTTATTCTGAGATTTGTGTCACTTCCATTTACAATAGCGTCCTAATATTTAAAGAGATACAAGTTATAAGAAGATGAACTTGATTAATAATATTATTAACTAGTTTGAGACCTTGTTGTTGACTAAACATGAAAGAACATGTATTTCGTCTTTCCAGATGTGAACAAAATTTACTCTTTCCCCAATCTTGATTATTTTTCCACACACTTCATCTCTTTCTTTATTTTAAAAAAAAAACACAAAGCAAAATAGAGTAAGAAATTCCAATTTATAACATGGTCATGGACAAAGAAAGACTTAAATAATAACGGCATGTTATTGACATAAATAAATAAGAAGTTAGAAAATGAGATCCACAGAAAGAGATCAAGTGTTATCCATTGGGCAAATTAAATCCGTCGTGAGCAAATAGAAACACTAATATATCAAAGAAAATGTATACTTAAAATGCAAACAAATACCGATAAAAATGGATTCGAACGGATCTTTATATTGATGAATAAAGCTGAAAATTTGAAACTAAATCGGAATAACAAAGCAACAATTGTTGGACTGAAACCTCGAAATTGCGAACAAGAACCTCGACTTTAAAACTTCCTCAGCAGAATCTTTCTCCTAAATCATTTCCTCTCCAAGCAAATTATTTACTCTAAAAGAACAATGTTATTTTTAGTTACTGATTTTTCTATCTGATTGCCCTCCCCTTCTTGTCTTTAGAATGTGTATATATATGCAACTAATTAAACTCTCTTTGTTAAAGTGTGTTCATAGAGATAAAGAGTGGAAACATGGGGAGAATCGTGAGTGTGTGAGTGGGGAGGAGGGGACGTGAGGGAGTGATCGTGTGCAAATGCTTGTGCACATGTGAGAAGGAAAAATGAAAAGTACTTTGTTCACTTACACGTGATTCTTAAGATGTGAACTATTCCAGTTGTTAGCTATTCTTATCTCATTCTATTAGGTGTCAAATTTTATTTTAAAAAAGAATACTTTTTGTATTGGAAAATAGATAACAAAGGACCAGTGACTTTTTCATTTGTCTTGCTTTTATTTTTCTTATTATTGTTTTTTTTACTCTCTCTTTTTAATATCAAGGAAAAAAATGAAAAGACAAAGAAGAGAATATTAACCAAGGACTTTTCATACTACGAAAATATAAGAAAACAAAATATTTATACTATAATTCAAAATAAGACACTAAGAAAAATACTATAACTTACTTATTAAAATTATTATTACAAGAAATCAAATATTTGTTAAAAATATTTCTCTTTAGAACTATTAAGATTAGACCTAAAAGAAATATTTACACTAAAATAGTATATATAATTTGGGTGTGGTCAAAAATTAATTGTTCACACCATCCACTCTACACCGGGTTATCAAATTCCTTTCAAAATGGGAAATTCAACAGATTCGAGGTGATCAACAAACTTCGAGGAACATCAATTCAGTGATACATTCGAATAAAAAAGAAGTGCTGGAAGAGTTAAAAGACGTGGGAGACACTCAAACAGATATGGGAGAAAACGATAAAGACACGGTGAATCAAATCACCACGGATGTTGTATCAAAACATACGGACATGGATTCCAGGCCTGATGTTATTCAAGAACCATAAGAGAATGAAAACATAAAGACAACTACTAAGGAGCTCGAAGATGTTCACATAGGAGCAAGGCTAAGCCCGACCAGAAGAGATAATTTAATTGAGTATTTAAAAGCTAATGCAGATTTTTTTTTCTGGTCCCATTCAGATATGACAGGTATGCTCCCAAAGGTGATGTCTCAAAAACTAAATGAAGACCCATCATTCGTACCTGTCAAGCAAAAGAAAAGGAAGCAGGGATCGTTCTAGAATCAAGTGATCGATGAAGAGGTACAAAAACTCTTAAAAATCAGTTCAATATGCGAGGTAAAATATCCCAATTGGTTAGCTAATACCGTAGTGGTACCTAAAAAGAACGGTAAATGGAGAGTGTGCGTAGATTATACTGATTTAAATAAAGCATGCCCAAAAGATTCATTTCCATTACCGCACATATATCAATCTGCAGGTTATGAATTATTAAGCTTTCTAGATGCATATTCTAGTTACAATCAGAATAAAAATGGACCCCTCAGACGAGGAAAAAACTTCCTTTATTACAAACAGAGGGACTTACTGTTACAAAGTCATGCCTTTTGGCTTGAAAAATGTTGGAGCCACATATCAAAGGCTAGTGACCAAGATATTCTAGGAACATCTGAGGAAAAACAATGGAGGTATACATTGATGACATGTTGGTGAAGTCAACATAGGCAGAAGATCACTTCCAACATCTTTCAACTACGTTCGATATCCTCCGCAGGTATAATATGAAACTAAATCCAGAGAAGTGCGCCTTTGGCGTCGAATCAAGTAAGTTTTTGGGTTTTCTTGTATAAAATAGAAGCATTAAAGTAAATCCTGCTCAAATTAAAGCTATTGAAGAAATACCTGATATACTCACGAGCAAAAAGAAGTTCAAAGGCTGACATGTAGGATCGCAGCTTTAGGAAGATTCATTTCAAGATCTTCAGAGAAGAGTTTCGAATTATTCTCAGTACTAAAGAAGCAGAATCAGTTTGAATGGACTGAAAAATGCCAGCAGGCCCTCAAAAATTTGAAGGCCTACCTATCAAATCCCTAATTATTATCCAAATCAAAGGAATGGGAAAGGTTGTATATTTATCTTGCTATTGCAGAAATAGCTGTGAGTGCGGTCCTGGTAAGGGAAGACAAAGGTAAGCAATCTCCTATTTATTATGTAAGTAAATCCTTATTGGATGATGAAACTAGATACCCTCATCTAGAAAAATTAGCCTTGACTCTAGTTATGGCAGCCAGGAAGTTAAGATCATACTTTCAATGTCATCCAATTGTTGTTGTAACTTCATACCCATTGAGAAATATCATGCAGAAACAGGAGCTATGAGGCAGATTGGCTAAGTGGGCAATAGAACTAAGTGAATACGACATCGTTTATCAACCTAGGACAACAATAAAGTCTCAGGTCTTAGCCGATTTTGTCGCAGATTTTAATACTAGTATAATTCCTGAAGTAGAAAAAGAATTACAGATCTTTACAGGAGCTAATCTAGGATCATGGACTCTATTCACTAACAGTTCTTCTAATGTTAAAGGAGCCGGTCTGGGAATTGTTTTGATACCACATTCGGGTGAAAAAATAAGGCAAGCTATTAAATGTTATCCTATCACTAACAATGAAGCAGAGTACGAAGATGTCATTGCAGGGCTTGAATTAGCACGAGAACTCTCAATAGAGCAGGTCATGATCAAAAGTGACTCTCAACTGGTGATAAACCAGATGTAAGGGACTTACACCGCTAGAGAGACTCGAATGCATCAATATTTGGAAAAGGCACGAGACCTAGAGAGACAATTCAAGTCATGGAAGATCGTGCAAGTACCCATAGAGGAAAATGCAGAAGCGGATGCGTTAGCTAACCTCGCATCAGTTACAGATGTAACGAATAAAGAAAATGCTATCGTGATACATTTATTCCATTCAACAATTAACAAGAACAAGAATGAGGTAACATATAATAATCTAACCTGGGATTGGAGAAACGAAATTGTAATTTTTTTTGTAGAATGGTACAGTGCCTGAAGATAAGAAAGAAGCTCAAGCACTTCGACGAAAAGCTGCACGGTACTGCCTAGTTCGTGACACTTTATATCGCAAAATATTTGGTGGTCCCCTAGCAAGGTGCCTCAGACCTAATCAAACTTAATACGTGATGAAAGAAGTACACGAAGGACATTGTGGAAACCACACAGGTGGAAAATCTCTAGTAAAAACTCTAATCAGAGTAGGGTATTATTGGCCTAAGATGGAAGAAGACACCGAAAATTTCGTAGCTAAATGCGATAAATGTCAGTGGTATGCCAACAACATGCATCGACCCGCATAATTACTACATCCCGTTATATCACCTTGGCCATTCATGAAGTGGGTGATGGATATAGTAGGACCTTTACCCCAAGCCAACGAAAGGTACGATTTTTACTTGTATTAACAGATTATTTCTCAAAATTGGTGGAGGCAGGTTCTTTTAAACAAGTACGAGAAAAAGAAGTGAAAAGCTTTATCTGGAGAAACATCATATGCCGCTTTGGTGTCCTGATGGAAATCGTATGTGATAATGGCTCGCAATTCATAGGCTCCCAAATCACGGAATTCTTCCAAAGCTGGAAAATCAAACGTATCACTTCTTCACCGTATCACCCCGTAGCTAATGGGCAAGCTGAGTCAAAAAAAAGAAGAAGATCATCATCAATAGATTGAAGAAATGATTGGAAAAATCAAAAGGAAATTGTCCTGAAGAGATACCAGGAGTATTATGGGCTTACAGAACTACAACAAAAATAGCCACAGGAGAAACCCCATTTGCACTTGTCAACGGCTCGGAGGCTCTAATACCAGTGGAAATTGGTGAACCAAGCACGAGATTCACAACAAAAACGGAAGAAACAAAGAACGACGAGTTGAGAACAAATCTGGATTTACTTGAACAAAGGAGAGAAGCCGCTTCAATACACATGGCAACTCAAAAACAAATTATAGAGCGGTACTACAACAAAAAAGCTCACCTCAAATATTTTAAAATTGGGACTTTGTTCTTAAAAAAGTGTTTCAATCAACAAAGGAGGGTGGAGCAGGAAAGTTAAATCCAAATTGGCAAAGACCCTACAAAGTGCGTAGTATTGCTGGAAAAGGTGCTTATGAGCTGGAAACCATGGATGGCAGGATTTTACCAACAAGTTGGAATGTCTGGCCTGATTTCTTTAAGAGGCTACCTCCCGCAGGAACCTCTATCATAATTTGGTTCATCTCCCCATTACTAGAAGACCTTACTTCAACAATAGAAGGCACGAGAGTAGGAGTAGATAAAGGAGCCACAGGGGGAACAGGCGGGGGAGCAGAAACAGCAACAGGCACGACAGAATGAAGTTCCACTGGAGCATATGGAGGAAAAATGGAAAGAGGCGCCTCCTCTGAAATTGAGCCAAAACCTTGATGGAACAACTGCTCAACTAACTCATTGGCTGTGGAAGGAGTTTCATCTTCAGAATGTACACGGGCAGAATGCTCATACTAAGGCACGAAAGATGGACTAATAAAAGGAGAAGACACATCATTAGACACGACTCTTCTCCTTGCTCGTGGCTTTCGAACCAACGGGCCCTCTTCCTGCTCCTTCTCATCTTCTAAGGTCTGAGTCATATCCTCTTTCCTTTTTGACGAAGAAGAATTCAATATGATTTCTTGAGCCTTGGCCAAAGAAAGCTTTGAAGTAGTTATGGCAGCGGCAGTGAGACCAAGAGTAGGAAAACCTTATAAATAAAAGGGATTATAGAAGTTAAAAATAGGGGAGAAAAAGGAAACATATAAAAAACAAACTACCATGGGTTTTAACTTTCCAACCAAACCTCGCCGAGAGGTATTTCCAAGAACGTTCCTCCATTGGAGTGATCAACAACAATTTTTCTACCCAACTACGAAAACAGAATATCTCCTCGACGGTTCCCATGGTTGCTGAAAAAAGGCAAGAAAACAGTCACGGTACTGAAGAACTATCATAAATGAGAAAGAAAGTGAGTAAACGAAACTTACGTGCAATGTTCCACTTCTCAGGGAAGGGGAGATTTTCTTCAACAACTAATCCTTTTGTAAGGGCAGCGACAAACCTGGCATACCAACCTCTATCTTTATCATCATCGGGGATGACTAAACTCTCTTACTTCTAGCCACAAGAGTAAAAACTCATTGGCAGAACAACTTAAGAGAGTAGAGATGAATAAGATGATAAAAGGTAAAATGAACTGAAGCCAAGTTGGCCAAATATCTTAGGCATGCTACTGTCCTCCAGATAATAGGACCGATTTGTCCCAAACACACGTTAAAAAATTGACAAAACTCTATAATGACAGGGTCGATAGGAGGCTTGAACCCTAAAGTAAAGGGGTAAGTATATACAAAAGAATAGCTAGTTTTGTAAGAAGTTATTTCTCTGATTTTCACTGGGGACTAAGACTGGGAAGTCAGATTTCCAATAACAATCTCTGCGAATAAGAGAAATCAAACCCTAAGTGATTTGAGTAGAGTAAAGATCAGCACGATCATCAGATGTCATGGAAGAAAGTTGTTTTCTTATGGCTTCACTGTCATTTACGAAAGAAAATTCAGCAGGAACAATCTCATCAACATTTGGTTCACGAAGTGGTTCATTAGATTCTCTACTCTTAGAAGAATATATAGAAGCTCTAGCCCTAGAAGAAGATGGAGTAACACTAACCCTAGAAGTTTGTGGGGAGGGGGGGGGTAACGTTACGTGGAGAAGAAGAACCTATAGAAGGTGTTGAACCCAAGCTCCTTAATCTACCGCCCCTCCTACTCTGGATCGGAGCAGAAGAAGGAGATAATTCATCTACTATAATTACCTTTTTGGGTTCTTGATTTGAAGAAGACATATTTGCATGAAAGAGGAACTTAAAAGCAGGGAAAGAAAGATAGAAGTTTTTTCGTAGAAGCAAAGGCAAAAAAGAGGTATTTATACACAAAGGCNTCCTTAATCTACCACACCTCCTACTCCGGATCGGAGCAGAAGAAAGAGATAGTTCATCTACTATAATTACTATTTTGGGTTCTTGATTTGAAGAATACATATTTTCATGAAAGAGGAATGTACAAGCAGTGAAAGAAAGTTAGAAGTTTTTTGTAGAAGCAAAGGCAAAAAAGGGGTATTTATACACAAAAGCAACCGTCAAAAAATGGAAACAACACTGATGTGAAATTCATTATTAAAACTGTCACTTCGTGATTGATGCAGCCGCAAAAAGCCCTAAAAGGCGTTGATGAATTGCAGAACATATATGAAAACACCACGTAACACGTGCATTAAATGAAAGTGATAAGCGACACGTACGTTCAGAGACAGATGCAATGGTACGAGTGAAACGACGACAAAAAACTTCCGCCATAAATGAGTATCCACTTACCAAATATTTACTTGATAAATAAATGGTAAGTGGGGGGACTATATGTATTGGTAAAAAAAAGACTTCACAAGTGTAATATTTCTTATGACAAAGCAATCTACGTGGAGCAATGGAAACATGACAACTACATAAGAGATTAGAAATAGGTGCGGGACAAAGAGGTACGGAATAATACACCCACGAGACAAATAGAAGCGGGAGCTCTAGTCAAATTGAGGACTTGAAGAGACACAGTCAGAATGAACCATGGCAGAACAAGGGGCAGATTCAAAGATCTTCAATCAATGAGCCAAAATGTTACAGAATCTTCACGCAACAGTTATGATTACCTATTATAACGTTACATTAATGGTATTATTAATCATTAATGCTCAATCATTAAGAAGATTAGACGTTATATTAAGAAATTTCTTATAAAAAGGAGTAAAATCTCACATGTAAAGACACGTTCGAACCGCTACTGAAATATATTTACCTTTCTGCGATATTATTGCTTTCTTATTTTACAAGTCTAATTTCTATTATTATTCTTAGTTAATTTTCTTGATTATCATAAGCCCGATTACTTCTTAAAATAGCTTTGGCTAAGGGTGCGTTTGGTATGAAGGAAAACATTTTTCAGAAAATATTTTCCAATTTCCCCATGTTTGGTTGGCATAAATGTTTTGGAAAACTTTTCCTCATCAACTCATTTTCCTCCAATTGGAGGAAAATGTTTTCCCTCTCAAAAGTAGGGAAAACATACCCTTCTCAAGCTTCCCCACCCTATTTCTTACCCTCATCAGCCCATACCACACCCACCTAGCTAACCCCCAACCCATGCCCTCTCTCCAAAAATGTTTGTTTTCGTCACCACCCACCCACCCCTAACCCACACCCACCCCGCAAAAAAAGTAATTTTCATATTTTTGTTTTTTATTACCCCTTCCTCCCCCCCCCCACTCCCACCCACCCACCCCCTTCCCCCCACCCCCTGCCTCTCACTCCCGAAAACAATATTATTTTTTATATATTTTAAGTTTTACTTTTTTCATCTTTCGGTTTACTGATAACTAAGAATTAAAATACATTTTACACTCCTTCTTGCTTTAGTTTTGATTTATATTGTATACAAAATGGTCACAAAGGCTCACATGTTGCACTTGTTTGCAGAGTTTGGTCAAAAAGTGACAAATAGTCCAAACCAGCTCAAAAAACAGTGAAACATGCAAAAGTACCAAGAACAAGTCCAAACACTGTCCAACAGATCAGTGCGGTCCACAATGCATTTTGTGCGGACCGCACTACTGAGACTCAGAGAGGTGAAGATCTAGAGCTTAAGCAGTGCGGCCGCAAAGCCATTTTGTGCGGACCACACTAAGGAGATTCAAAGAATTAAATTTGAAGGCATGAAGACTAGTGCGGTCCGCACTTTTGTGTGGCCGCAACAGTAGCCACCACGGCCGCGGTGCATTTTATGCGGACCGCGGTGGCCAAGTTCAGAGAACTAGATTTCAAGCCTAGAAGCCTCAACGCGGCCGCACTCCATTTTGTGCGGTCCACAGTGACCCTGCAGGGGTATTTTTGTCCAGAAAATTTGACCTAGTATAAAGAGTTTCTTTTCCCATTTTTAGGTCAACTTTGGTACTCTGAGACATTCAGGAGCTCGTGAACGTTTTTTCTTTCATCATTTTGAGTAATTTTAGAAGGGTTTTAACATTGAATCTTTCAATTTTAGTTTGTAATTCAATTATATAGGTTATTCATCATATATTCTCTGATTGCTTCTCTCATCATGAGTAGCTAAACCCATTAGCTAGGGTTGTGGCTCAACCCTAGTGTGGTTATTTGATGGGTCCTTTAAATTAAGGCTTAGATGTTTATGGGTAATTGGTATTTGGGATGATTTATTGTTTTCACGTTAAATTAGTGGCTGCAAACACTAATTGGTGTTTATTTGACTTGGGTTCTTCTTGAGAAAGAGAACTTGAGTTCAGAAAATCAGTCCAACAAGGAATTGGGATGTATTCAAGAGACTGATAGTCCCAATTAACGGGTTAAACCTAGAGATAGTAAAACCCTACTTGAGCCTATATTGCTTGCATGATTTTGACACCCAATTGGTCTCGAGAGAGGCAATTAGGGAAAAGCCACTCAATCTACCGAGAGGTATAGAGTGGGTAATTCCGTGCATTGGCTATATCACAATCCCCTTCATGAAATCTTTGCCTTAGGTATTGGAATCCCGTTAAGTACTCACCTAGGAGAAAATCACATCCCTAGTCCTCTTTATCTTTATCTAAACTGTAGTTCTAATATAAAACAAAAAGTATGAGAAGCGCAATTAAGAGCATGAAACACTACTAGATCATTTAGGAACTCAACTCCCACACTAGTAACTCCCTGTGGATTCGATCCCGGCCCGTTCGGGTAAAAACTGCATTGACCATCATCTTGCTACTATTTAGTAGTGTAGGTGGGCGTCGTTCACTTTTTGGCGCCGTTGCTGGGGAGTTATACGGTGTTGATTATCTACATGAATAGTGGTGTTAAGTGTTTTTCTTTCCTTTTTTTGTTAACGTGTGTGTTGAATCAATTCAAGTTCTAAAGGCGGATCCTTTGGAAAACATCATTCCGGGGGAGGAGGTATATGACAACCAAGAAGATGAAATAAACCAAGTACCACCTCCTAGACGGGGCCGACATGCCAATATTAATGAGGACATTCCAGACCCTCCCCCGCCTCCACCTCCTAGAGCTGCTCCTCGCGTCCTTCCAAACGAGGGGTACACCAGTGTTATTGTCCCGCCTAGAATCCGGGCGGGAAATTTCAAATAACAAATGTGATGTTGACACTTTTGGAGAAGTAGGGCTATTTCACCGGAGCCGCCCACCAGAATGCTTACAAACATTTGAAGGGCTTCGTGGATACCTGCTGGGGTAGTAAGCAAACGAATGTCTCAGAAGATGCCTTAAGACTTCGGTTATTCCCCTTCTCTTTTCAAGGGAAAGCTCTTGATTGGCTCGAACGGCTTCCCAACCACTCCATATCTACATGGTACGAGCTCGCAGACAAGTTCATTGGAAATTTTTTCTCCCCTAGTCACATGGAGGCACTCAGAGATGAAATATTGGCTTTCAAGAAAGAGCCCAACGAGCCTTTGCATGAGATTTGGGAGCACTATTGGACCATGATAAAGGATTGTCCAAACAATGACATGACTGAAGACATGATTCAACAGACCTTCTACCGGGGCATAAACACCGTCAATCAATGTGTGATCAATCAATTGGCCGGTGGAAATTTCATGAAGTTGACTTACCCAGAGGCATGTGAGATCTTAGATGAGATGGCTGACACATCGTCATCATGGCAGAGTAGAGCAAACGTACCTCAGGGTGATTCAGGTGTTAATGGTCTTCACAAAGAACTTCAAGAACATGGGCAAGCAATTGACAAGCTCACTACCACTATGAACCAACTTGCTAAGGCACAACTTCAACAATTACAAGGGCCGAAGCAAGTTAATTCCATGGAGGGAGTGAATGTTTTGGTAAACAAAAGAAGAGCTGGGGGAAATCCAATGCAAAGAAACAATGAGCAAGGTGACCAAGGACCAAGTGGGTATAGCCAAGAAGATTCATATGATGATCAAGATGAGGATGTCATGTATGCTAATAATTATCAAAGCCAAGGGAACAATCAAAGCAACAATCAAAACTGGAACAACCAAGGCAACAATCAAAATTGGGGTAATCAAAGACAATGCAATTGGAACAATAACAACAATTCACGAAACTGGGGAAACAACAACAACCAACTATGAGGGAGCAATAATGATAACAATTGGAGCAGAGGCAATAACAATAACAATTGGGGTGGTAATGGTAATTGGGGGTCGGGCTTTCAAAGTCCCCCGATGTACCAACAACCATGCAATCCACCTCCGTACCAAGCTCAAGGCCAAAGCTCATCAAGTAATGACATGGGAAGAATTGAACAAATGTTCAAGCAAATGATGGAGCACAATGCGGAATCCGATGCTCAATTGGCTTCCCACAACACCTCCATTAGAAATCTTGAAGTAAAAATGGGCCAAATTTCTCAGGCCTTGAACACACGCCCAAAGGGAGCACTACCGAGTGATACAGTGGTGAACCCCAAGGGTGGGAACAACAACAATACCGTTCACGCCATGGCGGTGACCACAAGAAGTGGAAGAGGTGGTGAGACGAGTTCTTCTAGACAAAAGAGAATTATTGTTGATGATGATGAATTGCCAAATGATGAGTTACCAATTGAGTTTGATCAAGTGGTGGAAGAGCCAACTACTAGTGAGGTGAGACTTGACATTCATGATAATGGGGGGGATTTGCAAAGGAACGTGAACCCGTCTAGGGAACACGTGATTGATATGCCGGAACCGGTGGTCCCAAAAGCTAAGACACCATTGCCTAGGACCCCTCCTCCATATCCTCAAAGGTTGGCGAAGCAAAAGAAAGATAATCAATTCAAGAAATTCATCGACATGATGAAGAGTCTTTCCATCAATGTCCATTTTGTTGAAGCTTTAGAGAAAATGCATGGGTATGCCAAGTTAATGAAGGACTTGGTCACAAAGAAAAGATCTATGGAGTGTGAAACTATAAACATGACTCACCAAGTGAGTGCCATAGTGCACTCAATGGCACCCAATCTTGAAGACCCCGAGGCATTTACCATTCCTTGTACAATTGGGAGTGCGGATTTCGCTAAGGCTTTGGGTGAACTCGGAGCTAGCATAAGCTTGATGACATATTCGGTCTTTAAAACATTGGGGATTGGTCAACCTAGGGCTACCCCCATGCGTCTTCAAATGGCGGATAGAACTATGAAGAGGCCTCTAGGAATCATTGATGATGTATTAGTGTGGGTTGACAAGTTCATTTTACCCACGGACTTTGTTATCTTGGATTGCGAAGTGGATTATGAAGTTCCCATCATCTTGGGAAGGCCCTTCCTTGCAACGGGGAAGACCTTAGTTGACGTGGAGGCTGGTGAGCTCACTTTTTGGGTGGGCAATGAAAAGGTTGTGTTCCATGTTTGCAAGTCAATGAAGCAACCCAATAGCATAGAAGTATGCTCTTTCATGGACCTTGTCAGCGAGGTCATTATTGATGATGCAAGCTCTATGATAAATCTTGAAGATCCAGTGGAGACAACTTTATTGAACCATGATAAAATTGTGGTGGATGGCTTAATTGAGAGTACCAATGATCTACAAGGCATGGGTTCTTATGCATATGGTCCTCGAAAGCTATCCTTGGGCTTAAAGAATCAGAAAATTCCTCCGACAAAGCCTTCAATTGAAGAGCCACCTACATTGGAATTGAAGCCACTTCCACCACAACTCAGGTATGAATATCTTTGTCCACATCGTACTTTACCTGTTATACTTTCATCTTGCCTAACCCAATTGCAGGTAGACTCTACTCTAAATATGCTAAAGAGGAGGAAGAAGGCCATATGATGGACACTTGCTGACATTCAAGGAATCCCGCATTTTGCATGCACAAAATCATTCTTGAGGATGGAGAAAAGCCTTCCGTAGAACACCTATGGAGGCTCAATGAAGAAATGCAAGAAATGGTGAAGAAAGAAATAATCAAGTGGCTTGATGCAGGAGTTGTCTACCCAATCTCAGATAGTGCTTGGACTTCTCTGGTCCAATGTGTTCCAAGAAAGGGTGGCATGACAGTGGTCCAAAATGACAAAAATAAACTTATTCCAACAAGAACGGTCACAGGTTGGTGGGTATAAATGGATTACCGCAAGTTAAACAAAGTGACTCACAAGGATCATTTCCCCTTGCTTTTCTTGAATCAAATGCTTGATAGGCTTGCGGGTCGGGCTTTCTATTGCTTCTTGGACGGGTATTCAGGCTATAACCAAATCTTGATTGCCCCGGAGGATCAAGAAAAGACTACTTTCATGTGTCGGTATGGTACATTTTCCTTCTCCAGGATGCCTTTTGGACTTTGCAATGCACCCGCCACATTTCAGCGGTGCATGATGGAAATCTTTACTGATATGGTTGAAGACTTCCTCGAGGTATTTATGGATGATTTCAGCGTAGTTGGGGACTCCTTTGATGAATGTTTGAGGAATCTTGACAAAGTCCTCGCTTGTTGTGAAGATCCCAATCTAGTGCTAAACTGGGAAAAATGCCATTTTATGGTGGAAGAAGGGATAGTGTTAGGCCACAAAATCTCGAGGAATGGAATTGAAGTAGACAAGGCGAAGATTGAAGTAATTTATAAATTGCCACCTCCAACTTCGGTAAAGGGAGTCCGGAGCTTTCTTGGGCATGCCGGGTTCTACCGGCGTTTCATTAAGGACTTCTCAAAGGTGGTCAATCCTCTTTGCAAATTGCTAGAGAAATATGCCAAGTTAAACATTGACGACAATTGTATGAAGGCATTTGAGCTATTGAAGCAAAAGCTCACTTTCACGCCAATTATCACCGTACCCGATTGGAGCTCTCCTTTTGAGCTAATGTGTGACTCTAGGCATGTGGCTGTGGGGGCGGTATTGGGCCAAAGGGTGAACAAGATCTTTCACCCCATCTATTATGCTAGCAAAACAATGAACTCGGCCCAAATGAACTACACTGTCACCGAGAAGGAGTTATTGGGAATAGTCTTTGCAATGGAGAAATTCCGTCCTTATCTTATGGGTACCAAGGTCATAGTTCACACCGACCATGCGGCACTCCGGTATCTCATGACGAAAAAGGACTCCAAGGCGAGACTCATGCGGTGGGTGTTGTTGCTTCAAGAGTTTGACTTGGAGATAATTGATAGAAAGGGAAGTGAAAACCAAGTTGCCGACCATCTCTCCCGATTGGAGGAGCAAGGCCGACCTAGTGATGGGCTTGAAATTGATGATAGCTTCCCGGATGAACAACTTCTTTCTGTGTCAATGCAAGAAATGCAATGGTTCAGGGACATTGCCAACTATATTCTCACCGGTGTTGTTCCTCTTGAGCTCTCTTCCAACCAAAGGAAGAAACTTAGGAGGGATAACATGGATATTTATTGGGATGAACCGTACTTATTCAAGATTTGCAATGACGGTGTTATCCGGCGATATGTTCCGAAAGAGGAGCAAAGGTCGATTCTAGAGTCATGCCACTCCACACCTTATGGTGGTCATCATGGAGGGGCAAGGACCTTTTCAAAGGTGTTAAGTTGTGGTTTATTTTAGCCTACATTGTACAAAGATGCTAGTTACGTAGTCAAGAGATGTGATGAATGTCAGAGAGCAGGGGGTATTTCGAAGAAATATGAGATGCCTCTCAATACCATTCTCGAAGTGGGTATCTTTGATGTATGGGGTATCGATTTTATAGGCCCGTTTGTTAGCTCTTATGGGAACACATACATTTTCGTGGCGGTTGATTATGTTTCTAAATGGGTTGAAGCAGTGGCTCTACCCAACAATGAGGCCCGGAGTGTTATTGAATTTCTCAAGAAGAGCATTTTTACAAGGTTTGGCACCCCTCATGCAATCATTAGTAATGGGAGGTCGCATTTGTGCAATAGAGCTTTTGACACTTTGCTTGCAAATTATGGTGTCAATCACAAAGTTTCCACTCCTTATCATCCCCAAGCGAGTGGCCAAGTTGAAGTCTCAAACAGGGAAATCAAGAGTATATTGTCGAAGACGGTCAATACAAATAGGACTGATTGGTCAAAGAAGTTGGATGACGCTCTATGGGCTTATAGGACTGCTTAGAAGACCCCGATCGGTATGTCTCCGTACCGTTTGGTGTTTGGAAAATCTTTCCATCTACCGGTTGAGTTAGAGCACAAGGCCATGTGGGATTTGAGAAAGTTGAATCTTGAATGGGATGTGGCAACCAATCTTCGTGTGGAGCAGCTTAATGAACTTGATGAATTCAGATTCTATGCCTTCTCCAGTTCGTCCTTGTACAAGGACAAGATGAAGTACCTTCATGATAAATATGCTCGTGGTAAGGAGTTCAAAGTAGATGATTTGTTTCTCTTGTTCATCTCTCGGTTACGTCTATTTCCGGGAAAGCTTAAGTCAAAATGGAGTGGACCTTTTGAAGTTGTGTTTTTCACTCTGTTTGGTGCACTTGATCTAAAGAACAAAAGTGGGGAGATTTTCAGTGTTAATGGGCACAGGGTAGAGCACTACATGGGCAAGATTATGACGGCCACGTGGTGGCACTTCTCCATCTTAAGTGAATTGAGGGTAACCTGCCTCGTGCCGCGATGTTAAATCAGGCGCTTCTTGGGAGGCAACCTATGTGTCTTTCTTTTTATTTGTTTTTCTTTGATTTCCTTTGTAGTGTAGGAAGTCCTTTTTGACTAACTGGTTGTGGGATGTTGTAGGATTATTTTGATGCAGTGCACAGGACTAAGTTGGGAAAAATAAGCTCTTTGAAGTTGCACTGCGGCCGCAATGCAATTTTGTGCGGCCTGGAAAGACATTTAAAAAGAAACAGGCTCTCTAAAGTTGCCACCGCAGTCACACTGCGATTTTGTGCGGTCCGCGGTGGACCACTGCGGGCGTCACTGCATTTTGTGCGGTCCGCAGTGAACCTCTTTTTCAGCTCCCAGAAAAGTTGATCACCGCGGACTGCTGTCATTTTGTGCGGTCCGCGGTGGGGTAAGTCAAGTGGGTCCCGGGCCATTTTCTATAAATAGGGCCTGAGGCCCTCATTTTACAATTTTCGCTCCTTGAACTCTCAACAGTAAAAAAATTGCACTATTCATCACTGTGTTCTTCACTACAACTTTTTCATCTCATTCATCTACACTTCATCCTACATCTAGTAAGTTTAATTTTGTTTTCTTACTTGTTTAATTTTGTTAATTTCTTGTAAATAATTGCCTTTCTTCTATTTTCTCCCTTTTCTTGCAATCATAGCCTAGGGTTTGCTTAATATTAGTTAAATTAGGCCTAATTTAGTTAAATACACTGTTAAACACCTAGGGTATCAAGAACATGTGAATTTAGACTTGAATTTAAAATGAAAAAAATTGGAACCCTAGGTTGAGACTTTGTGCGGTCCGCGATGAATTTGTACGGACCGCGGTGCTTCATTTGCATAAAAGATTAAGTTGAGGACCGCGGACCGCGATGCATTTCGTGCGGTCGGCGGTGCCTGAATGCGGACTGCAATGCATTTTTTGCGGTCCGCGATAACAATCTTCAGAGAGTGGGTATTCTAAACCCCACCTCAGTGCAGACCGCTGTGCATTTTGGGCTGTCCGCGATGACATTCTTCAGAGAGTGGGTATTTTGAACCCCACCTCAGTGTGGACCGCAGTGCATTTTGTGCGGTCCGCTGTGACATTCTTCAAAGAGTAGGTATTCTGAACCCCACCTCAGTGCGGATTGCGGTAATATTTTTCAGAGAGTGGGTAGTCTGAACCCTACTCAGTGAGGACCGCGGTGCATTTTGTGCGGTCCGCAGTAGCTTCTTTGCGGCCGCACATCATTTTGTGCGGTCTGCAGTCTGCAACTTCTGCAACTCCATCTCCACTTACATGCTACCTTTTTCTTCATTGATCCATACACTGCATTGATAAACAAACTTTAACTGAACTCCACTTGCAGAAAATGGTCCAATCAAGAGGTGGTGGTCGAAAACAAAGTGGAAGAGGAGAGGCAAAGGGATGATCAAACTAGCCCCTCAAGTCTGGAAAGCCATAAAAGCCACCAGGAAAACAATCAGAGCCATAAATAGAGCTGCTTCCCATTCGGGAAGTGAGTATGCACCCTTCGGGGAGGCATCTGATTCAGAGTCAGTCGCGAAGTATGTCCCAGACTTTCCGGAGAGATTCAGATTGAGGGATTCACCTATAGGCTCTCCTCCTGCCCAAGCATCAGCACATTCTGAGTTGTCTGAGGTCTCAGCTGCAGGAAGTGACAATGAATACTCTACCTGACCCACAATTTCATTATCTGGTGAGCACTCCGCATCAGAAGAAGTAGAAGGGGGTGAGCCCCATGTAGGGGGAACAGAAAGAACCAGAAACCCAGAGGCATGGCAGGATAGATTTGTGAGCGAACCAGTTTTTCACAAGTTTGGAGAACGGTGGCCCGAGAAGAAATTGATCCTGGAGCGAAAGTTCATCACAAGAGATCTTCTGCCAGACAACCCCAATGTGCTAAAACAGTTCAAAGAAAGAAAAGGCTGGGACTACTTCAATTGCCGGGTGGTGGAGACAAATGAGCACCTAGTCAAGGAGTTCTACACTAATGTTGCTTATGTTAAACAGGACTCCAAAGCGACTAAGGTGCGGATTTTGACAGTGTTTTTTGATAGGAATGCAATAAATGAGTACCTTGACTTCGATGATGAGGATGAGACAGACTACTTGGAGAAGTTGAACTTGGGGGATGATGCCCGTCCATGGCTAGATGAACATTTGGCAATCCCGGCTACCACCCCAGACTGGTTACAAACAAGGAAGAAGATTCTGAGGAGAACATTGAACTTTGAAGCTAAAGGTTGGGAGACATTCGTGTGTAGCAGGCTAGACCCCACATTTCACGAAAACTCTCTTCCTTTCAGACGGGCTGTGCTGGTAGCCTCAATCATGGCAGGGTACCCGATTAACATCGGGAATGTGATGTCACGAGTAATCAACTGGGTGGTGAATGAAGGCAACATATCCTACCCTTTCCCCAACTTCTTGACTATGTACTTTGAGGACCAAAAAGTATAGGGGAGGAAGTTTGATGTGAAGGTGAAGCCAAAGGCCCCATTCTCCTGGTACATCCTACAGAGTGATGACAACCCCAAGAGAAAGAACTTCAAAGGAAAATCCATTGTTTCCACTGGCCCGTCTGAAGAGCCAGTGGTTGTAGTGGCATCTACTCAGCCTATCTCAGCCACACCAGACATTGCTCCAGGCCCCTCCACTTCAGCATCCCCAACCATTCCTTCATCTGCTGCATACCCTCTAACTACCCTTTGACTGAGAAAGACCCTATCCAGTATCAACAACTGGATGCATGCAGCTACTTCTAAGTTGTCTATCCTTTCTACATCGGTGGCGGCCCAAGATGCACCTCCTCCGCCACAGGTCCCACAGTCCGTGGCGGACACCCTCAAGGAGCTTTTGGAAAACTAGAAGAAGATCCTTGAGAACCAAAAGTTGATTCAAGACGCTGTTGGCACTTATGGAAAGGCACTGAAAGATCTTGCCAAGGAGACAAAGAAGCTGAGGAATACACGTGCCTCCAAGGAGTCAGTGAAGAAGTTACGGGAGGATGTAGATAAGATGAAGGAAGACCATTTGCCTTTGGACCTTCTATTGCATGACCCAACTGCCCATCCTGAGTCAGAGCCGGAGATAGAAAGGCCACCGAAGAGGAAGAGGGTGATTCCCCGTATTGAGGGCATTATTATAGAGTTGGCTGACCCGTAGGGAGGTACCTCGAGTTAGCCACAGCTGCCAGTACAGTCCCATGTTACAGAGGAGATCCAGGTCTCGATGGAGACACAGGGTTCTGAGGACCAGTCACAGGCTCCCATGCAGTCCACAGACCCCGGGACCCATACTCAGGATCCTATGCAGACGGAGGGCCTATAGAGAGTTTATCTTTACTCTTTCTCCTTCTTTTTGTGCTATTTTTGGTCAGTTAGCATTGAGGAAAATGCTATCTCTCATTTTAGGGGGTAGCCCTAATTGAATTTGGATGACTGTATATATTTGATACTATTTTTATTATGCTTTCTTCTCTTTTGCTTTTGGTATGTACATAACTTTACAATTCTAGTACTTTTCGTATTTCGTACATTTGGTCTGTATGTAACGTTACCTTCTGATGTATATATTCATTCCCCCTTATGTATATTTGATTAAATTCCCTTTTGTATATATTCATTCTACTTTTCGCATTTTACTTTTCGCATTTTTCCTTTTCATAGCTTCTTATTTTATTTTCGTAGCTTCTTGTTTTGAATTTTTGCGTGCAATAAACCTTTGGTTTTCTTAATTCCACGGTTCATTTCAAAGGTGAAATTTGTGTGAACCGGGTGGCTCTTCCCGAGGATGGATGGTGCGACAACCTTCTTAAGGGTTTGAGTCTGTTTTTCTTTTTGCCTTTTGTGTAAATAGTAGCTAGTGAGTAATGCTGCCTCAAGCAAAGCTTCACTTGGGCCTAACACATTTTCCTTTGATTCTATGGTAAAAAACAAATCGTTGTGTTTATGATGGTTAAAGTTGTGATCTTGAGACTTCTGTGTTGACCGATAATCATGGAGTGATTTTTCGGAACCATTGTGTTGCTCAAACCTTAGCTAAGGTCATTGTGGGCCCCCGACTCTGTTTCTTTAGCAATCCCATATCTTGAGTGGTAAGAATTTGAATTGCAAGTTCAAGTCCCGTGCAATTAGTCTAGAACTTGCCCTGAATGTTTGTCTAGGCTAAATCCTAAGTTTAGTTTGACTTGATATGTAATTATAGGCTCTCCTTGATCCGAATAATGACTTGAACAATTCCATAGCCTACCAATGACAATTTCCCTAGTCAACCCTTCTCAGCCTTAGACCTTTTTCTTTCGAAAACCATGATACAAGCCTTTACCCGTTCTAACCCTCTCTTTCCTTAGAACAAGGCAAAATCGTAAGTTTGGGGGAGTGACGAGGAATGCAACAAAGTGAAAAAGAAGGTACAAAAGGAAGAAAAGGAAAGGCAATGAATTTTTAAAAAACAAAAAAATCAAAAAGTCAAAAAGAATGAACAATTTAGAAGAACTAAAGAAAATCAATGAAAGAAAAGTGATTAAAGGTGTGGAATGTTTAGAAAGGAGCAAAATGTGTGAAATGAACAAAAAAGAGTGACAATATGTCTCTCTAACCCCTCAGAAAGAGCTTGATGACTCAAAAGGTCAAGAGAATGTGCGCAAAAGTGAAGCAAATGAAGTGCTTAAGGGAAGATGGAACCCACCTAGACCAAATATTTCCTACCTTGAACCAAAAGCCTTCATCACGTATCCACAAAAGTCCTATATGATCTTGAGTTTAATGAAGCTTACAATAGTGGTGACTCACATAACGGGCAAGCCTATGGTACTTTGAGCCGGACTTGAGATCTTTCCTTGAGAGAGATGAGTGCAATCCCATTATCCTCGTTCTTAGTGTTAAAATCTTAAAGTGAGGTTTGCTTAGGGAGAGTTGAGGAGTATGAGTTTGGGTTCCACAATGATCAAAGTAGTAGAAAGAGTTTCCTTGATGGGTCGAGTCAACTCTTAATGCTCTTGTGTCACTCTAGATCCATGATATTTAAAAGGTCAAATGTTGTCAATGATTCATTTGAATTGAGGAAAACTGTTAGTCCCAATTGATGCTAGAAGAGGTTACCTTAGGACATCTGAATTTTCTTGGAGTTATTCTTAAGATGTGGGGCTTATTTTATTTGCTTGAGGACAAGCAAAAGCTTAAGTTTGGGGGAGTTGATAACTAAGGATTGTACTACATTTTACAATCCTTCTTGCTTTAGTTTTTGTTTAAATTGTATACAAAATGCTCCCCCAGGCTCACATGTTGCACTTGTTTGCAGGGTTTGGTCAAAAAGGTGACAAATAGTCAAAACCAGCTCAAAAAGAAGTGAAACATGCACAAGTGCCAATAAAAAGTCCAAACACAGTCCAACAGACCAGTGCGGTCCGCAATGCATTTTGTGCGGACCGCACTACTAAGACTCAGAGAGGTGAAAATCTGGGAAGCTTAAGCAGTGCGGCCGTGCTCCATTTTGTGCGGCCGCAACAGTAGCCACTACGGCCGCGGTGCATTTTATGCGGACCGCGGTGGCCAAGTTCATAGAACCATATTGCAATCCTAGAAGCCTCAACGCGGACGCACTCTATTTTGTGCGGTCCGCAGTGATCCCGCATGGGTATTTTTGTCCAGAAAACTTGGCCTAGTATAAATAGTTTCGTTTCCCATTTTTAGGTCAGCTTTGGTACTCTGAGACATTCAGGAGCTCGTGAACGTATTTTCTTTCATCATTTTGAGTAATTTTAGAAGGGTTTTAACATTGAATCTTTCAATTTTAGTTTGTAATTCAATTATATGGGTTATTCTTCATCTATTTCTCTGATTTCTTCTCTCATCATGAGTAGCTAAAACAATTAGCTAGGGGTGTGGCTCAATCCTAGTGTGGGTATTTGATGGGTCCTTTAAATTAAGACTTAGATGTTTATGGATAATTGGTATTTGGGCTGATTTATGATTTTCATGTTAAATTAGTGGTTGCAAACACTAATTGGTATTTATTTGACTTGGGTTCTTCTTGAGAAAGAGAACTTGAGTCTAGAAAATTAGTCCAACAAGGAATTGGGATGTATTTAAGAGATTGATAGTCCAAATTAACGGGTTAAACCTAGAGACAGTAAAACCCTACTTGAGCCTATATTGCTTGCATGATTTTGACACCCAATTGGTCTCGAGAGAGGAAATTAGGTCAAATCCACTCAATCTACCAAGAGGTATAGAGTGGGTAATTCCGTGCATTGGTTATATCATAATCCCCTTCATGACATCTTTGCCTTAGGTATTAGAATCCCGTTAAGTACTCACCTAGGAGAAAGTCATAGCTCTAGTCCTCTTAATCTATTAAGAAAATACTCAAAAAGACATTAGTTAGATAATTAGCAATTTGCAATTAGTCTAAACCGTAGTTCTAATATGAAACAAAAAGTATGAGAGGCGCAATTAAGAGGACGAAACACTACTAGATCACTTAGGAAATAAACTCCCACACAAGTAACTCCCTGTGGATTCGATCGCGACCCGTTCGGGTAAAAGCTGCATTGACCCTCATCTTGCTACTATTTAGTAGTGTTGGTGGGCGCCGATCATTTACAGGTTCAAAATTTTACAAGTTCCAAAGTTATGAGTTCAGAGGTTTATGTGTTTTGAAGTTTACAGATTTAGAAATTGTAAAGTTTACGGGTTCGAAATTTTGCAGTTTCGAAAGTTTTGCGGTTCAGAAGTTTATGAATTTTTTTGCTTCGGAAGGTTGTTGGTTCGAAAGTTTATGGCTTCATCTTTATTGTATCAAAATTATTTTATGAATACTCTTGATAAAATATTTTCCTTAATTTGTGTACCAAACACCGGAAAATGAATAAGATTACTACTTGTTTTCCAAGAAAACATTTTTTTGGAAAATATTTTCCATAGAAAACATTTTCCTTTATACCAAACACACCCTAAGAATCTAGTTCTTTGGTTAAACATTTATTCCCCTAAGTTGTTGATTTACTTCTCCATAATGTGCTCCCCCTTTGACATCAATCAAAAAGGAAAGAACTGCAAGCCAAGTATATATAACATAAGAAATAATATGCAGATAATATGTATACTAGTTAGGGTAGCATAAGTAATGCCTTTAGCAGAGGCATAGAGTGATGGTTCATACAGAGCAAAGAAAAAATAAGTCTCAAAACAAAAGCAAGCACACAAAAAATTGTTTTTAACACACACAAACACGCCTTAATTTCTCCCCAGGAAATACTTGAGAGTATTGATCACTTTGGTGCAGAAGGAGTCATAGGAGGTTTCGACATCTTTGACGAGCTTGTCCGTCTTTTCTGTCATGGAGTTGAATGCCCTGGTTCCTTTTCTCCGTGTTGCTCCCACATCCATCCTAAGCATCTGTACCTGTTTCCTTGGTGACTTCTCTGATTTTGTCCACCTGTTCTTTCATCTCAATGAGTAGGAGTTTTAACCCATCTTGATATTGCTGAATCTGCTAAAGATTTTGATAGGCAGTCGATTGAAACTCTGGTGGTTCAATGGGAGCTTTAACATGCACTGGGACACTTTTTAACTTTGGCGTGATTGACCTATCCATCATCACTTAAAGTGTAACCCATCATAGAAAAGGCTGTCTTATCATAGGTACTGGTAATATGATTGGGTGTGAAAGGTGCCAAATCAACCTTCACAACTTCAAGAATGAGTGAGATAAATAGGCTATAGGGTAGACAAGCAGCAGAAGAGGAGATACACGTGATACTCTCAAGTATATACTGACGAATCCATACAAACCAGTTAAGTCTTTTATTGTTCACAAGACAGTAAAGAACACAGATATCTCTGGTAGACAAAGTGCTGAGGGACCCAGTTCTACGAAGTAAAGTGGTGGCTATCATGTGGGCCAAAATGCGGTGTTCAAACTTTAGATTTTTGGGACCAATTTCGGGAGGATTATCATATAGGGAGGCTTTTTCTTCTTCTAAGGAAACTTCTAAATCTTTTGGCCAAAAATTTTGCACAAAAATATCATACCCGTTAAACTTAGCAGAAAATATCTTCTCAAATTGATAAGAGTCAAGAACAATTCAAGTGCCTAAAACCATGGACTCCAAGTCATCTTTACCATTCACAAACAAATTTGCATAGAAATTTCACAAGCTCTTCATACAAAGAGTTCCCAACGGTATTGAACAGAGAGGAAAGACGTTGAAAATAAAAAATATCAATCACATCACAGTGCAGATTTTTCATAAGAGATAGAAACAGAGTGTCCATAAGCCATATATTTTGACTTATAGGACTCAAACCTTGATTTATCACTTGGTCCATAAAAGATTAATTTGTTCTCTGACCTAAATTCCGTACTCTCCACTTTACCTTTCCTGCATGCAAGCTTTTTGTGGGTTTTCTCCTTGGGCCTTTTTTCTGCTTTTTTCTCGCTAATGGGAAGGTCCTCCGAAGATTCACTACTTTCATTGTCGGTTTTGAGAAAATCTGAGTCAATGGATGATTCCATGTCTACAGTTTCTTCAGGGTTGAGGGTCTTCTTAAACCGTCTGCTTTGTCTGGTGGCAGTGAAAGATGAAGGTTTATTTTCGCCATGGTGAGGGTTTCTTTGGAGAGGATGAAGAGTTAAGGGAGAGAAGAGGGTTCTTATCTAGGCTTTGGGAAGGTTGAAGAGTTGCATTGGTTAAAGGAAAGGACATATTCAGAAGAAAGTTACTCTTCTGAGGAGATGTTTCAGTGGTACTGATGAAGATGTAATAATTATACTTACATCAAAGTGAAATTAAACACACATAAGAAATGAAAATAAAATATTTTAAGCATATACAAAAGATTTGTTTTACAAATAGACATAATGCCAATCTGTTTTCGCAGTGAACAAAATCTTTCTTCTAAAAATGGTTTTGTAAAAATATCATCAAGTTGAGATTCAGTACTAATGAATTCTAATTTAATATCACCTTTAGCAACATGATCACGGATAAAATGATGCTTGATTTCTATATGATTTGCTCTAGAGTGATGCACATAATTATTTGACAAACATATAATACTAGTATTATCACAAAATATAGAAGCAGAGGTAAGAGATAAATCATAGTCCAGAAGTTGATGCATGATCCAAAGAACTTGTGTACATCAACTTCCAACAGCTAAATATTTGCTTCAGTTGTTGACAAGGCAACACAATTTTGTTTCTTGCTATGCTAGAAAACTAGTGCATTTCCCAACAGTTGGCGTGTGCCACTAGTACTTTTCTTGTCGATCTTATCACCTGCAAAATCTGCATCAGAAAAACCTTTTAAAACAAAATTGTTAGAGTGAGCATACCATAATCCTAATTAAGAGGTCCCAATATCTTATAATGCGTTTAACAACAGTAAGATGGGATTCCTTTGGAGCCGACTGAAACCGTGCACGTTTACCCACACGAATATTATATTTGGTCGACTAGCAGTGAGATATAATAAGGATCCAATCATTCTTATATACATAATTTCATCAACACTTTTTCCATTGTTATATTCATCAAGCGTAGTTGTTGGACTCATTGGAATCTCAATGGACTTGCATTCTCCGTGCCAAACTTCTTTATAAGTTTCTTGATGTACTTGGTTTGGCTGATAAATATCCCTTTGGGAGACTGTTTGATTTGTATTCCAAGAAAGAAAGTCAGCTCTCCAATCATGCTCATTTCGAATTTTGCTTTCTAAGAATGAGCAAATTCTTCACATAGAACAGAGTTAGGACTTCAAAAATTAATATCGTCAACATAAATTTGAGTAATAAGATTACGTGAATTTTAGTGCTTAATAAGCAGAGTTGTATCGATATTAGCTCGTTTGACACATTGATTTAGAAGAGCTTAATTTTCATACCAGGCTGGGGGAGCTTGCTTGAGTCCTTATAGAGCTTTAGGCAACTTGTATACATGATTTGGGAGGGTATCATTTACTAATCTAGGAAGTTGCTTCACATAAACTTCTTCAGAGATGTATCCATTTCAAAAAGTATTTTTTACATCCATTTGGAATAGTTTGAATCCTTTATGAGCAGCAAAGGCTAGTAATATTTGAATAGATTCCTATCTTGCTACAAGTGCAACTGTTTCATCGTAGTCGATTCCTTCTTGCTGAGAATAACCTTGCACGATTAGCCGTGATTTATTTCATCCACTTGTCTGGATTTATTCAACTTAGTTCTGAGAACCAATTTGGTTCCTACAATAGAAGCATTTGAAGGTTTTGGAACCAATTTCCACACTTTATTTCTTTCACATTGATCAAGTTCATCTTTCATTGTTTTGATCTAGTTAACATCTTTCAGTGCTTCATCCATTTTTTTTTGGCTCAATTTGAGAAATTACACACAGTGAGAGTTGAGCTTTTGAGATCTTCTGGTAGTGATTACTTCCTATGGATTTTCGATAATGAATTCGTGAGGATATCTAGGTTCACTTTTCCACTCATTTGGGATGTTTGTGGTTGGTTCCCTTTCCTCAGTGGTCGACTGTGATGTTGAAGAAGATTTCTGGATTTCAATGTGCTCCTCATTTGACTTATTATACTGACCGGTTGACTCGTCTTGACAATATTTTCCTACAACAACAGATTTTGGGACAATAAAAATTTTCTCATCTTCAGGAAGTTTTTAATTCCTTGAGCGAGGGTTAGTATCAAGAAAAACAACATGAATTGATTCTTCAATGCATAAGGATCATTTATTGTAAACTCTATATGATCTACATGAGAGAGAATATCCAAGAAATATACCTTTGTTTATTTTTGGATCAAACTTTCCCAGATTGTCCTTTCCATTATTGTGAATGAAGCATTCGCATCCAAAAGGGTGAAAGTAACTGATGTTGGGTTTCTTACCATTCCATAGCTCATATGGAGTCTTTTTAAGAATGGGTCGAATCAAACACCTGTTGATAATATGACATGATGTGCTCACACCTTCTGCCTACAAGGGGTGGGGTAGAGAGTTTTCCACAATCATGGTTCTTGCCATGTCCTGTAAGGTTCTATTTTCACGTTCTACTACTCCATTTTGTTGAGGCGACCTTGGTGAAGAGAAGTTGTGAGATATTCCTTGGTCATTGCAAATGTTTTCAAAAACTCTGATTTCAAACTCTCCCCCATGATCACTTCTGATAGTGGAAATGTAGTATCCTTTTTCACGTTGAACATTCTTATTGAAAACTTCAAAATTCCTTAGAGCTTCATCTTTATGACTTAGAAAAATAATCAACATAAATCGAGAAAATACATCAACAATAATAATAGTGTATTTCCTACCACCTATACTAGCAGTTCTAGTTGGACCAAACAGATCCATATGCAATAGTTGAAGTGGTTCAGTATTAGAAGCAATGTTTTTGATTTTGAAAGATGAGCGAGTTTGTTTTCCTAGTTGACATGCATCACAAATATGATATTTTGAAAAATCTAGTTTTGGAAGACCAATGACAAGATCATGTTTAGAAAGTTTTTGAATAGTATGCATGCTAGCATGTCCAAGATTTTTATGCCAAACCCAAGGGTCATCAATCATAGAAGCAAGAAAAATTTGATCACCAAAACAATCTACATTACTGATAGACATTACTGTCTCTATTACCTGAAAGAATAACTTTACCTAATTCGTCTTCTATAAACCAGGCATGTTTCTTAAAACGAACCTCATATTAATTGTCACATAGTTGACTGATACTGAGAAGATTATAACCGAGTTCATCAACCGGTATACTTCCTCCACATCACATGTTTAGCTTAGAGGAACTTTTCCAACTCCAATTATGTTCCTTTTGATTTATCTCCAAAGGTAACTGTTCCTCCATCTAATTTTGTGGCTATTTTGAATAATTGTTTGTCACCAGTCATATGTCTGGAGAACGCGATGTCAAGATAAAAATTTTCTTTTCGATTCTTCTTGCAGTGTTCCTGCAAAACAAAATTATTTGTTTTTAGGTACCCAAGACTGCTTGGGTCTTGAATGGTTAGATTTATGAGTGTTAGATTGACTAGAGGATTTAGGTCGCCAAAACCATCTCATGTTGTCCATGAACATGCAACGGTTAGAAGTGTGACCATATTTTCCACAATAAAACACATGACGGATTATTGGGAATTTCAGAGCCTTTTTCTGCTCTGATTCTGTTCTTGCATTGGTTAGTGTTGTTACCATTTTTACCACGATAGGAGCATGCATCATAAGTTTTAGTTCTAATCAAATAAATATGTGGAGTAGTCTGATTTGATTTGACAGAACTATGACTTGTGAATTTTTGTAATCCATTCAGTTGAAGTTGAAGTTCATTTGCTTCATCGTGAAGCATGTCACACTCAATTTCACAAACTTCCAGCTTCAAGGACTAGTCTTTCTTTCCTCTTCGAATTTTTCTGAGTTCACTTAGAACTCTTTAATATCTGCAAGGGCAATATCAACAAATTCTTGAAGGTCATAACAATTGGGACATGTAAGAAGATGTACCTCACCGGTTCCCTCGTCTGCCATAAGACCAAGTCCACATGAGTCTTCTTCCTCATCGTCTGCCATGAGCCCAAGCTATCCTGGATCCTCATTGTTATCTTCTTTTATGGCCGTGAAATAAATATTTGCAATTTCTTCATGGTCAGATTCTTCTTCATCACTCCAGGATCCAAAAGACTTCTTCTTTTGAAGGTTCCTGCTGAGCCTCTTCTTCAGTTTGGGACAATCAACTTGAATGTGTCCATGTTCTCCACATTCATAGCATCTTCCATCACTTTTATCATTTTCATTATTTGTCCTTCCTTTTTGAAGTTTGATTTCCCTCTTCTGCTATTTCTGCCTTTCCTCATCATGCTTGTTACAACTTGGGAAAGCATGGCCCTGTTTTCATCCTGTTCTCCTCCTTCCTCTTCCTCTTCATTTTCTGGTTCAGCCACAGTTCCTTTAAAGGCTACTGTTTTCTTCTTTTCTGGTTGAATTTTCCTGTCCAAGTGAGTTTTCTCAAACGGAATTAGATCACCTGTAAGTTCATCATAAGACATTTTGCCAAGGTCTTGACATTCCATAGCAATAACCTTGGGTTGTAAAATTGTGGGTAGACTTCTACGAATTTTTCTAGCCTATCCTCCGCTCTTTATTGGTCTACTAAAAGATTATAGATCTCCAAGGATTTTGCTGAACCTGGACAACATTTCCTCCACTGATTCTCCATCCTTCATTTGAAATAGCTCGTAGTCACGAACTAGAAGATTGATCCTTGTTTCTTTCACCTTGTTGGTTCCTTCATATGTGACCTCCAATTTATTCCACATTTCCTTGGCAGTTTAACAACTTGAAATCGTTTCGTACTCTTCTCCACTGATAGCATTATACGGTAGATTTTTTGCTTTGGCATTCACAGTTATGATAACAACTTGTTCACCAATGTAATCATCTAAGTCAAGTGGATCAATTGATACAATGACTTGACCATTCACATCTTTCTTTGGCGAAATTGGAAGATTTCCCTTTTTGATCACACGTCAAACTTTGATGTCATATCACATAGTGTATGTTTCCATACGAACTTTCCAGTGAGAAAAGTGTTATCCGTTGAAATATGTAGGTCGTACCTGAGAGGTTCCTTCTTGAAATAATGTACCGATGACTATTTTTGATCCCATGATCTTTTCCTCACTAGTTGTTAAGCAAAGTTTATGAGCATTGCGCAGATACCAATTGAAAGTTCAAGAGGGGAAGAGGGCTGAATTATGATTTATTAAAACTTGGTTGACTAAGTGTGAGTTTAGTCGACTAGTTTTTGCACAACAAACATATAAGATAGAGATGAACCAAATTAATTTAAAGAAAAACAAAACACAATAGTTTTTATACTGGTTCGTTACCTGTCACGACCCAAATCAATATGGGCCGTGATGGCGCCTATCGTGAAACTAGGCTAGCCCTCTAACACAATAGAATCAACATTTTATGTTAAAAATAAGTACTTTCTCATATGATAATAAATATTTACTTTCAAAACTAGGTCAACAAGAATAACAACCAAAACAAAACCGTCCCCAGACCTCGGGAGTCAACTGTCATGAGAATCTAATATAGTAAATAAAAAGTATCAAAATGTAACTTTGTCGCTAATACATATCCAAAAACATCTAAAGTCTAGGAATAGGAAAAGGAAAGGAGGTCAGCTGTGGACACTGAGCAGCTACCTCGATCCCTGATCAACTCCAAAGCACACGAGAAGTCAACTAGCGAGCTGGTCCGATACCTTGATCTACACACAGAGGTACAGGGAGTAACGTGAGTACGCCAACTCAGTAAGTAACCAAAGTAACTAAAAACCTGAGTGACGAGCATTTATAAATTATGATTTCATAAAAACAATAATTCAACTTTTTATTAGAAGGCTCAGTATAAAGAAGAGTGAGAAAAATAGTAAATTTCAAAGTGTAACAGCCTTTCAGGCGCAATATTACTCATAACAAGGTCGCTCAGTCACTCGTGACTCCACTATCAGTATTCCATGCTCACACTAAGCACTCTCACTCAAAAAGTACCAGATATCCACACAAACGGCTGCGGCGTGCAGCCCAATCCATCTAAAATATGATGCGGCGTGCAACCCAATCCATATAACATATGTTGCGGCGCAAAGCCCGATCCAATATATATATAGTCGACAGTGCTCATTGGGGGTGTACAGACTCCAGAGAGGCTCCTACAACCCAAGCACCATGTTTCTGCAGCGTGCAGCCCTATCCAATATACATATTCTATGACGCGCATCCCTATACAATATAATATCTGCTGCGGCGTGCAGCCCGATCCATAACTATCCTCACAATCTCGACTCTCGGCCTCACTCAGTCATCCTCTCAAGCCACTCGGGCAACGCATCTCAACAACACGGGACTCAGCCCAAAATACCTCACAGTATTCTAAAACAGTGTAAAAATAGGTAAATAGCAACAATATTAAACATGACTGAGTTCATAGAATTTTCTATCAAAATTAGTGTGAGAATAGTGTAAAAATACCCCTGAGGATCTAAACAGATCGGCACAAGGCCCCAAACATGGCTTACAACCCATAAATAAGTATAAGTCTCTAAAATACAGAATATCTCATGATTTCCAATCAATTATGCGGCTTAATAGTCGCTACGAGAAGGACAAAGTCATAATCCTTATTGGTGCACGCCCACACGCTCGTCACCTAGCACGTGCGTCACCGTATCTACCAAAACAATACAAAATACCGGGGTTTTATACCCTTAGGTCTAGAGTTACAATCGTTACTTACCTCAAAATAGCCCAAAAACTACTCTGCGATGCTCTTGCCCCTCATATCAGCTCCCAAATGCTCCGAGTCTATCAAAATCAGATTAATAACATCAAAATATGCTAGGGAGATGAACCCAAATCGAAAACAATCAAAATTAGGCACAATTCCCACGTCTCGGAATTCGATAAAAATCACAAAACTAGAATCCTCATTCCCTCACGAGTCTACCCATAACAAATTTACCAAAATCTGACCTCAAATGCCCATTAACATCATCAAAAGAAATTCCCAATTTTTGCTCCCATTCTTCCCCAACTTCCACTCTAATTTCTCAAATTAAAGGATAAAAATAAGGACTAAATCATGGAATTAGACCAAATGTGTTTGGACACTTACCTCAAGAATCCCACTGAAAATCCCTTCAATTTCAACCTTCTCCCGAGCTCTCTAATGTATTTTTGAGTTATGGCCTAAAACCCTCATTTTTGAACTTAAACTTTCTGCCCACGGATTTTCTTCATCGCGATCGCGGAGCAGCTAAAGACATCCCTCAGTTAACCCCGTGATCGCGAAAGTCTCCACGCGATCACGATTCATCAAGACACACACCCACGCGATCGCAAGCCTTTCTACGCGATCGCGAAGAACAATGGTTCATCCCCTTCAGGCTCCTTCCAACTCTATGTGACCGCTAACAATACCATGCGATCGCATTGCAGAACAACCTCACACCCACGCGATCGCGACCTCCACCACACGATCGCGTATAAAAAAAATCTGCCCTCCCCCATCTAGACCTACGCGATCGCAGGAATCCCCAAGCGATCGCGGAAGAGAAAACCAAAACCAAGAAACACCAGAAAATCTGCCATCTTTCAAGACAAAAGTTTTATCCGTTAACCACCCGAGGCCCTAGGGACCTCAACCAAACATACCAACACACCCCATAACACCATTCAAAGTTAGACGAGCCTTCGAAACACCAAAAACAACGCAAAATCACATGAAATACAAGCCTATGAACTTTGAAATTTCTAAATTTCACCAAGGATGTCGAAACCATAAAAAACACATCCGATTAACATGAAAATTTACACACATCCAAAATGACATTACGAACCTTCTCCAACTTCCAGAATTCCATTCCGACCACGATAGCCTATTTTCCACTGCCGACCGGAAATCGTCAAAAACCAACTTTCGCCAATTTAAGCCTAATTCTACACCGGACCTCAAAACCACATTCCAAACACACTCCTAAGTCCCAAATCACCTAACTAAGCTATCCGAGCCATAAAATCCCTATTCCGAGGTCGTTTACCTAGAAGTCAACTCCCGATTGACTTTTCCAACTATAAGGCTACTTTAAGAGACTAAGTGTCTCAATCCTCACTACAACCACTCTGAACCGGAACCACCCCACTCCAACGCATCATGAACAACTAAACAATGCATAACAAGGCAGAAACATGAATAACTGTGCATATTTATGGAACGACCTTCCGGGTCGTTACATTCGCTCCCCCTTAAACAAACATTCGTCCTCAAACGGGTCTAGAAACATACTTGGAGTCTCAAACAAGTGAGGATATCTGCTCCGCATCTCCCGCTCGGTCTCCCAAGTAGCCTTCTCCACTGGATGCCCACTCCACAACACCTTCACTGAAGCTATATCTTTAGACCTCAACTTCCTGACCTGACGACCCAAAATAGCCACTAGCTCTGGCTCATATGACATATCACCCTCAAGTTGCACTGTGTTGAAGTCTAAAACATGAGACGGGTCACTAATGTACTTTTGGAGCACCGAGACATGAAATACCGGATGAACACTCGATAAGCTGGGTGCCAAGGCAAGTCTATAAGCCACCTCCCAATCCTCTAAAGCACCTCAAAAGGCCCAATGAACCGGGGACTCTTCTTTTCCCTCTTCCCGAACCTCATAACACCCTTCATGGGTGACACCTTCAGCAATACCTTCTCTCCCTCCATGAAAGACACATCACGGACCTTCCGGTCTGCATAACTCTTCTAACTAGACTGTACCGTGCGAAGCCGCTCCTAAATCAACTTCACTTATCCAACGCATCATGAACCAAGTCTATACCCAATAGCCTAGCCTCGCCGGGATCAAACCAACCAACCAGAGATCTACACCTCCTACCATATAAAGCCTCATACGGAGCCATCTAAATACTGGAATGGTAACTATTATTATATGCAAACTCCCCGAGTGGCAGAAACTGGTCCCATGAACCCCCGAAATCAATGACACGGGCACGTAACATGTCCTCCAAAATCTGAGTCGTACGCTCTGACTGGTCGACTGTCTGAGGATGAAACAGTGTGCTCAACTTAACCTGAGTACCCAACTCTCTCTGGCTCTCCAAAATTAAGATGTGAACTGAGAACCTCTGTCAGAAATGAAAGAAACTAGAACCCCATGCAATCAGACAATATCCCTGATGTATATCTCAGCTAACCGCTCCGAAGAATAAGTAGTACCAATAGGAATGAAGTGCGCGGACTTGCTCATCCGATCCACAATGACCCATACAGCATCAAATCTCCTCGAAATCTGTGGGAGCCCAACTACAAAGTCCATGGTGATCCGCTCCCACTTCCACTCCGGAATATCTAACCTCTAAAGTAATCCACCTGGCCTCTGGTGCTCATACTTGACATGCTGGCGGTTGAGACACCGAGCTACAAACTCAACAATATCCTTCTTCATCCGCCTCCACCAATAATGTTGTCTCAAGTCCTGGTACATCTTCGCGGCACCTGGATGGATGGAATACTGCGAGCTATAAGCCTCTGCTAATATCAACTCTCGAAGCCCATCAACATTGGGCATGCAAATCCGGCCTTGCATCCTCATGACCCCGTCATCACCAATAGTCACATCCCTAGCATCACCTCGATGGACCTTGTCCTGAAGAACTAGAAAGTGACGGTCATCATACTGGCGGGCTCTAATCTGATCACAGAGAGAAGACCTGGAAGCTACACAAGCCAATACATGCGGGAGCTCTAGAAAAATCCAATCTCACCAATTGACCTGCTAAACCCTGAACATCAAGTGCCAGAGGTCGCTCTGCTTCTGGAAGGTAGGCTAGACTCCCCAAACTCTCTGCTCTGCGACTCAGGGCATCGGCCACTACATTGGCCTTCCTTGGATGATATAGAATAGTGGGGTCATAATCCTTGAGAAGCTCCAACCATCTCCTTTGATGAAAATTCAAGTCTTTCTGCTTTAGCAGATACTGCAAACTACGATGATCAGTGAAAATCTCACAATGCACTCCATACAAATAATGGCGCCAAATCTTCAAGGCATGAACAATGGAAGCCAACTCAAGATCGTGCACTCAATAATTCTTCTCGTGCACCTTCAACTGTCTCGACGCGTAGGAAATCACCTTACCGTCGTGCATCAATACCGCTCCCAAGCCAACTCTACAAGCATCACAGTAAATTGTATAAGAACCTGAACCAGTAGGCAAAACCAACACCGGAGCTATGGTCAAGGATGACTTGAGCTTCTGAAATCTCTCCTCACACTCCTCATTCCACCTGAACTGAGCACCCTTCTGGGTTAGTCTTGTCATAGGTGTTGCATTAGATGAAAATCCCTCTACGAAACGGCGATAATACCCTGCCAACCCAAGGAAGCTGTGAATCTCGGTAGCTGATGACGGTCTAGGTCAACTCTACACCGCCAACACCTTCTTCGAATCTACCTTGATCTCATCATAAGACACCACATGGCCCAAAAATGCAACTGAATCAAGCCAAAATTCACACTTCGAAAACTTTGCATACAACTTCTTCTCCCTTAGAGTCTGAAGCACAACTCTCAAATGCTGCTCATGATCCTCCCGAGATCGGGAATATACCAAAATGTCGTTAGTAAACACGATGACGAAGGAATCAAGATAAATGCAGAACACACTGCGCATCAAGTTCATAAAGGTTGTTGGAGCATTGGTCAGCCCAAATGACATGACAAAAAACTCATAGTGACCATATCTAGTCCTGAAGGCAGTCTTTGGGATTTCAGAATCCTGGATCTTCAATTGATGATATCCGGATCTCAAGTCAATCTTGGAGAACACCCTAGCTCCCTGAAGCTGGTCAAACAAATCATCAATACGAGGCAAAGGATACCGGTTCTTCACCGTAACCTTGTTCAGCTGCCGATAATAAATATACATGTGCATACAACCATCATTCTTATTCAAAAACAACATTGGTGCACCCAAGGTGACACACTAGGCCGAATGAACCCCTCATCGAGGAGTTCATGAAGCTTCTCTTTCAATTCCTTCAACTCCACTGGTGCCATACGATAAGGTGGAGTAGAGATAGGTTGGGTGCCTAGCATCAAGTCAATACCAAAATCAATGTCCATGTCATTTGGCATGCCTGGCAAGTTTGCAGGGAACACGTCCGGAACATCACGGAGCACAGGAACATAATTAACAACAGGAGTCTCACCACTAACATCCCTCACAAAATCCAGATAAGATACACATCCATTCTCAACCATACGCTGAGCCTTTAGGTAAGAAATCACCCTGCTAGGCACATACTCAGAAGAACCTCTCCACTCAACCCTCGGAGCTCCAGGCATAGCAAAGGTCACAGACTTAGCGTGACAATCAAGAACAACATGTCACAGAGATAGCCAATCCATGCCCAATATCACATCAAAATCTACCATGCTAAGTAACAATAGATCCACTCGGGTCTCCAGACCCCAATAGATACCACACACGACCGATACACACGGTCCACAACAATAGTATCACCTACCGGAGTCGACACATGAATAGACGTAACTAAGGACTCATGGGGCATAACTAGAAAATGAGCAAAATATGATGAAACATAAGAGTATGTGGAACCAGGGTCAAATAAAGACAAAGCATATTGGTGACAGACTGATATAATACTTGTAATCACTACGTCGGAGGCCATAGCATCTGGCCTAGCTAGAAGTGCATAGATACGGGACTGACCTCCACCTGCTCAACCTCCCCCTCTAGGGCGACCTCTAGCTGATAAGCTTCCACCCCTAGCTGACTTGGCGGATGGTAATGTAACTGGAGATGAAGTATAAGGCTGGATCCTCAACTAAGATGGACCTCCAAGAAGATGAGGACACTGCCTCCTCTATTTCCCAAACTATACGCACTAATAATAACTCCCTGGTGCAGGAGACGGGGACTGAAGGGAACCTCTGGAACCAGAATAACCACTCGAAGAACCATGCATGGAGGAACCCTGAATAGATGGTGCCCGAGATGAACTCTGAGCTGGGAGAGAACTAAATGAACAACGACCTGGATGAGAGCTGCGGGGACCCTGCACCGATGATGCGCCGCTATAAGCTGGGCAAACTGGCTGAGGAGGCCTAAATGGGCCGCCTCTATTGTGCTAAAACTGCCCTCTGGATGGAGCACCACTGAAACTACAAGAACCATGAGGCCTCTTGACCTCTCTCTCCTCTCGCTCCTGGCGGCGAACTGACTCAATATATCGAGCAATATCAACAGCATGCTCGAAGGTAGAACCAGATACTCCCTCCCTAGTCATCAAAATACGGAGCTGGTAAGTGAAGCCATCGACGAACGTCCTGATCCTCTCCCTATCAGTAGGGACTAACTTAGTAGCATGACGAGCCAACTCAGAAAACTGCATCTCATACTGTGTGACTAATAGCTCTCCCTGTCGCAGCTTCCTAAACTGCCTACGTTGCTCCTCTCGGTGAGACTAGGGAACATACTTCTCCAAAAAGATAGTGGAGAACTCCTGCCAAGTGAGGGGTGCTGCTCCAACAGGCATGCGCCTCTCATACGACTCCCATAAAGTAAAAGCAGCCCCAGAAAACTGAAAAATAGCAAACGAGACCCCACTGGTCTCTAGAATCCTAGCAGTACAAAGTATCCTCTGACACTTATCCAGAAAACCCTGGGCATCCTCGCCCTCTGTGCTGCTGAATGTCCAAGGCTGAAGTCTACTAAACCTCTCCAGCTTGCGCTGCACATCATGTGGCATAACTTGAACCACAAAGTCCTGAACGGCAGCAACCGTCTAGGCTCGAACTGCCCCCAGTGTCTGAAGGCCCTGTACAACCTGCTTAGGTGTCAGGGCAGTTGGAGTCTGAGTGCCTCCCCCGGCCTGAGATGTAGCGTCACTAGAAAATACAGCAACCTCCTGAGCAAGGCTGGTACTTACGGTCAAGATCTGAACCAGGGTCTCCTGAAGAACCGGAATAACAATGGCATTGTCGCTGCCTGCGCTTGTCCCGCTGGAATATCTGCGGTGGGAACCTGATCCAAAATAGTAAGGGGATCCACTGGTACTGTCCCAGCTGCTGCGTGGGTTGGTCCCCTACCTCTCCACGGCCTCGACCGCGGCCTCGACCTCTCGCTGGTCTATCTGGTGTCTAGTCGCCCTGATCAGTAGTGCGTGTCCTCGCCATCTGTGAGAGAGTGAAACAATAGAAGTTTAGATTTACAGAATCAATAGAATGACACGACAGAATTCAAGAAAATGAGATTTTTCCTAAGGGTTCTGTAGCCTCTCGAAGATAAGTACAGACATCTCCGTACCGATCTGCAAGACTCTACTAAACCTGCACATGACCGTTGTGTCCTATGTAACCTAGTGCTCTGATACCAACTTGTCACGACCCCAAATCAATATGGGTCATGATGGAGCCTATCAGCAAACTAGGCTAGCCCTCTAACACAATAAAATCAACATTTTGTGTTTAAAATAAGTACTTTCTCATATGCTAATAAATAATTACTTTCAAGACAAGGTCAACAAGAATAAAAACCAAAACAAGCAATCTAAACCGCCCCCTGACTTTGGGAGTCAACTGTCATGAACATCTAATACAGTAAATACAAAGTATCACAATGTAACTTTGCCACTAATATAGATCCAAAAACATCTAAAGTATAGGAATAGGAAAAGGAAATGAGGTTAGCTGTGGGCGCTGAGCAGCTACCTCGATCTCTGATAAACTCTGAAGCACACGAGAAGTCAACTAGTGAGCTGGACCGGTACCTGGATCTGCACACAGAGGTGTAAGGAGTAACGTGAGTACGCCAACTCAGTAAGTAACCAAAGTAACTAAAAACCTGAGTGCAGTGACGAGCATTTATAAATTATGATTTCATAAAAACAATAATTCAACTTTTTATTAGAAGGCTCAATATAAAGAAGAGTGAGAAAAATTGTAAATTTCATACTGTAAAAGCCTTTTAGGCACAATATCACTCATAACAAGATCTCTCAGTTACTCGTGACTCCACTATCAGTATACCATGCTCGCACTAAGCACTCTCACTCAACAAGTATCAGATATCCACACAAACTGTTGCAGCGTGCAGCCCAATCTATCTAAAATATGTTGCGGCGTGCAACCCGATACTTATAACATATGCTGCGGCGCGCAACCCGATCCATTATATGTATATATAGTCGACTATGCTCATTGGGAGTGTACATACTCCGGAGGGTCTCCTACAACCCAAGCACTATGTTTTTGCGGCGTGCAGCCCGATCCAATATACATATGCTGCGGCGAGCTGCTCGATCCAATATAATATTTGTTGCGGCGTGCAATCTGATCCATAACTATCCTCACAATCTCGGCTCTCGGCCTCACTCAGTCATCCTCTCAAGCCACCCGGGCAACTCATCTCAACAACACAGGACTCAGCCCCAAAATACCTCACAGTATTCTAAAACAGTGTAAAAATAGTGAAATAGCAACAATATTAAACATGACTGAGTTCATAGAATTTTCTATCAAAATTAGTGTGAGAATAGTGCAAAAATACCCCTGAGGGTCTAAACAGATCGGCACAAGGCCCCAAACATGGCTTACAACCCATAAATAAGTATAAGTCTCTAGAATACAGGATATCTCATGATTTCAAGTCAATTATGCGGCTTCATAGCCGCTACGGGACGGACCAAGTTACATTCCCTTTCGGTGAACGCCCACACGCTTGTCACCTAGCATGTGCGTCACAACATTTACCAAAATAATACAAATACTAGGGTTTTATACACTCAGGTCTAGAGTTACAATCGTTACTTACCTCAAAACAGCCCAAAACTACTCCGCAATGCTCTTGCCCATCGAATCAGCTCCAAAATGAAAATCCATCCACAAATCGGCGATAATAACCTGCTAGACCCAAGAAGCTCCTGATCTCCGTAGCTGAAGTAGGGCGTGGCCAACTCTGAACTGCATCAATCTTCTTAGGATCAACCTTGATATCCTCTCCGGACACCACATGTCCCAAGAACTCCACAGAATCCAACCAAAACTCACACTTGGAGAACTTAGCATACAACTTTTGTTCTCGCAAAGTCTGGAGCACAACTGTCAATTGCTGCTTGTGCTCCCCCAGACTACGTGAGTAAATAAGAATGTCATCAATAAAGACAATGACAAATGAATCAATATAAGGCATGAACACCATGTTCATCAAGTCCATAAATGCTGCTGGGGCATTAGTCAAGCCAAAGGACATTACCAGGAACTCATAGTGACCTTATCTCGTATGAAAGGCAGTCTTCGGAACATCTGAATCCTGAATCTTCAGCTGATGGTACCCCGATCTCAAGTCAATATTAGAAAACACCCGTGCAGCCTGAAACTGGTCAAACAAATCATCGATATGCGGCAATGGGTACTTGTTCTTGATGGTGACCTTATTCAACCGGCGGTAATCAATACACATCCTCATAGTCCCATCCTTCTTCTTCACAAATAGCACTGGAGCACCCCAAAGAGATACGCTCGGTCTGATAAACCCCTTAGCCAATAACTCCTCAAGCTGCTCTTTCAATTCCTTTGGAGCCATGCGGTATGGGGGAGTAGATATAGGTTGGGTGCCTGGAGCTAAGTCAATGCAGAAATTAATGTCACGATCCGGTGGCATGCCTGGAAGGTCTGAAGGGAATACATCCACAAACTCTCGAACAACTGGCACTGAATCAATCGTCGGAGACTTAGCAGTGGTTTCCCTCACATAAGCAAGATAAGCCAAAAACCCTTCTCAACCATATGTCGAGCCTTCAGGAAATAAATAACCCGACTAGCTGCACTAACTGAGGAACCTCTCTACTCCAATATCGGCAACTCGGGCATGGCTAGAGTAACAGTCTTGGCATGGCAATCTAGAACTACATGATAAGGAGATAGCCAATCCATGCCCAGGATGACCTCAAAATCAACCATATCAAGCAACAGGAGGTCCGCTATGGTCTCAAACCCACATAATGTCACCACACAGGACCGATAAACCCGGTCCACAATCACATAATCGCCCATTGGAGTGGACACATAAACAGGAGTACCCAACGACTCACGAGGAATATCCAAGAAATGAGCAAACAAGGCTGACACATATGAATAGGTGGATCCTGGATCAAACAATACCGATGCATCTCTACCACATACTGAAATAATACATGTGATCACGACATCTGAGGCTATTGCATCTGGTCTGGCCGGGAAAGCATAGAACCTGGCGGGCGCGCCGGAAGATTGACCTCCACTAGAATGAACATAAATTGTCTGGGCTCCCCATGTCTGGTCTCCACCTCTAGGACGACCCCTACCAGCCTGTCCTCCACCTCTAGGTTCCCGGGCTCCCTATCTCTGGCCTCCACCTCTAGGACGAACCCTACAAACATGTCCTCCACTTCTGGGTGGCCGGACCGCTAGTACTGAACTCATAGGCTAGTAACCTTGCTGCACTGCCTTGCCCCAAAGCTTGGGACAAGTCCTCTTAATATGGCCTGGATCCCCGCACTCACAACATACCCTTGGTACCATGGCCTGCTACCCTGAAGAAGAAGAACCCTGAATAGCTGGAGGGTGGTACGAACTCTCTGGCATAGAACTGAAATAGGGAGTGGAAGACCCCTGATGACCGGAATATCCGCCAGAGGAACGCTGAATAGCTGGCGGGCAGTAAGAACTCTTTGGCATTGCGCTGAAATAAGGCCTCGCTGGGACACCTCGTGGAGGTGGTGAGGGTGCTGAATATGGAGGCATACTAGGCTGGCCCCTACCGAACTGACCTCTGCCCCTGGCTAGAGAATCTCTGAAAGCCCCAAAGAATCTAGTTATTTTATCTTGATGACTCTACTCTCTGCCCCTCGATCGATAACCCTCAATCCGGCGAGCAATCTCGACCACAAGCTGATAGGGAGTGCCCATCTCCACCTCTCGGGACATGTTGGCCCTAAGACCTGAGTGCAACCCAGCTACGAATCTCCGCACTCTCTCTGCATCAGTAGGAAGTATCATGAGGGCATGACGAGACAACTTAGAAAACCTAGCCTCATAGTCAGCATGGGCATCTGACCCTGCTCCAGCTACTCGAACTGATACCGCAACTCTTCCCTCTCACAGGGTGGAATATATCTATCCAAGAACAACTGAGTGAACTGCTCCCAAGTGAGGAGAGGAGAATCTGCCGGCCTGCCGAGTATATAGGACTGTCACCATCTGCGGACCTTGCCCTCTAACTGGAAGGTAGTGAAATCAACTCCGTGGGACTCCAGTATCCTCATGTTGTGCAGTCTGTCCCTACACCTATCAATAAAGTCCTGTGCATCCTCATGACACTCACTTCCGAAGACAAGAGGGTGCAATATGGTCCATCTATCCAATAGCTTCTGTGGATCGCTGTCCGCAACTGGTCTAGGCCCGCCCACGGGCAGTGTACCCGAGGTTTTATATACTGTTGTTGCATGTCCTACAGCCTGGGAAGTAGGGGTCTGTGCTTCCCCTCCCACCTAAGAAGTAGCAGGATCCACTGGAAATACACCAGCCTGAGTCATGGTATCCATGAACCGCATCATACGGCCCGTGACCTCCTGAACTCCTGGCGTCGTCATAAAGTCCAAAGGGGCAGGATCTGCTGCGGGCACCTGGCGTTGCTCCTCAGTGATGGGATCCTCCACTGGATCCGCTGGGGGTGCAACTGGTACAGCTCTGGGACGCCCTCGTCCCCTACCTCGGGTCGGTGCCCTCCCCCGGCCTCTGCCACGGCCTCAGATGATGGGGGTAGCGGCCCCTCTCGGGTCTGGAACGTCGGTTGCGCGCGTCCTCACCATTTGTGAGAGAACAGAAGAGTGGGATTTAGTATACCATCAACTGCACGATAGACGATGAATAAAGAGATATTTCCTAACACCCTATAGCCTCCCGAAGATAAATACAGACGTCTCCATACCGATTTGCAAGACTCTATTTGGTTTGCCCGTAACTTGTGAGACATACGTGACCCTAGAGCTCTGATACCATGTTGTCATGATCCAAATCCTAAATCATATCGCGATGGCGCCCGACACCATAATCAGGCAAGCCAACATCAATATACTATTGAGTTTCATTTAATTTACCAAAAACATTTTCGTCACTTACTAAATTTAGATTTAAGACATTAAGTAAAACAGACAACTTAGGCCATTTTAAACTGAAATAGCCATAAAAGACATAATTTATATTTACAGCCCAAAAATATAATGTCTACTACGTGTGGGCCAGGAACTAGTGTCACAAGTTTACTGTCATCTAGTAGAATGAGAATCCAAAAGAATATAAGTCTGCCCTACTGTCTGAGGAAAATATAGATAGATATAAACAAAAGAAAGAAAACGCCAAGGTGTTGTTGGAGGCGTCAAGGAAAACAGCTCACCGAGATGTCCAAACCGAGTACAAGTCACGGACGAGCTCTGAATTGATACCCAGATGCACCTACCTCAGGACTTGTACATTTAAGTACAAAAGCATAGCATGAGTACATAATTATGTGTACCCAGTGAGTATCCCGTATAATCTCAAAGAAGTAGTGGCGAGAAGTCGACATGATACTTCCTAGGGTAAAAATAATATAGTTTAAATGATGGGCTAAGCAGGAATAGCAGTCATGAATAATAATGAAGACAGGGGCATCAAGTAACATTTACAACTACCTTTACGTGTCAAGTTCTCTAACATATAAATTACCTAGTTTCCCCTTTTCATGATATTCAACAGACACACATTCACACAACACCCAACAATTTTACAAACACATGATATGCCGTGAACGTACGACTAATACGACGCAAAAATAAATGTGCATTTCCAAAGGGTCGAACGACTCGAACCGTAGATGCATCTATTACACCGCTTGCAAATCGAACATGCGACGTGGTTGACATAATAGTAGGGCTACCCCTCTTGCGAATCATACATGCGACGCGGGTACCCGTATACATACACATAATTAACAGAATATCAGGAATTCAGTAGAGGATATACTTACAGGAAAAGAATTCAATAATAATAATTTCAGAATGCAACCTCCTAGATATTCATTTAATAGTTCAAGGATATTAGGCAGTCTAAATTAACATCTAAATTATAGATACGACACATAAAGCATGCTTGTGAATCTTAAAACTACCTGGCATAACATAATAGTAGCTACACACGGATTCAAAATTAAAGACATGCAATCATTTATATTTTTCCTATGGGGACAATTCCCTCTTACAAGGTTAGAAAGGAGACTCACCTTGTGTCAAGTCTACCTTCCGGATCAAGAACGCGCCCAAAACTCCAAATTCGTCCAAGGATCGAAACTAATCAAATATTGCATAATAAATCAATCTATGCTCAAAACTATGAAATTCCTCTATCTAAGTGATTATTTCAACCTAAATGGAAAAATCCCAAAATACACCCCCAGGCACACATGCTCGGATTCCAGAAATTTTTGAAGGAAACACTCGCCCATAGCTTAAGGATCAACATTATACAGTTTTCATATAATTTCATAACTAATTATTTGGTAATTCTCTCATTTCATAAAAACCTAGGTTTTCACCCTAACCTATAATTCTACTAATTAAGGTGTTAATCTACCTAAGAACTCAAGTATTAATCTAAGTTTAGGGTAGGAATTACTTACCTTACAGTAGCTAGGGCGTTTGTCTCTTTTGCATGCTCAAACCTCGCCCAAGGATGAAGTGAAATGATAAAAAATGGTGAATTCCTGTATTTTAAAACACACTCACTGCCTACCGAGTTTTTGCACCTGCGTCTCGAGGATCGCACCTGCGGTCTCGCGGATGCGATAATAATCTCGCACCTACAAAGGAGGGAAAAGGGGGCCTGTCACCGCACCTACAGAGCAGAGATCGCACCTGCGGCTCCACTTCAGCGAAAAGAAATCCGCACCTACGAAAATAGGAAACCTCACCTGGGGTTTGCACCTGCGAGGCTAGGACCGCATAAGTGGTCTCGCCTGCGGCTAAGCCTCCGCAGGTGCAGTCGCACCAGATCTGGTGCACCAGCAGTCATTTGTTGTTGGTTTTTGGCCTCGATCGATGCCCGAACGGCATCGGGGCCCACTCGATACCCCGTCCTTTTATACCAACAAGTCCTAAATCATAATACGGACTCGCTTGAGCCTTCGTAACGTCCGAAACAACGCTAAATCTAAAAATCACACCTCAAAACCTATTGGATCAAGTTTAAGAACTTCAAGTTCTAGATTTTGCTAACAAGCGCTGAACCTACCTATACTACTCGAAATGACACCAAATTTTGTGAGCAAGTCATAAATGACATAACGGAACTATTTCCGGTCTCGAAATTCCGTTTGGACCTCGATAACACAAAAACACGTTTCAAACATCAATTTGAACTTAAGGAAACTATAATTTTACTATTTGGCGCTGAAACGCTCCTGGGTCATCCAAAACTCGTTTCGAACATACGCCCAAGTTCGAAATCATCATACAAACCTACCGAAACCTTAGAATCTCGATTCCGAGGTCGTTTACTAAAATTGTTGACCGAAGTCAAACTTGACCTTTAAGGCCAACCTTAAGGAATCAAGTGTTCTTATACCACTCCAAACTCCTCCAAATCCCGAACCGCCCGTCCCAACAAGTCATAAATCAGTAAAAGTAATTACGGGAAGTCTTATTTAGGGGTACGGGGTCCTAAAATGCAAAACAACTTGTCGGGTCATTATAGTAGGCAGAGTCACACATAGGTTCAGAATCAAAGAAATCCTAAGGGGATTCAGGGGATTAAGGTAGCATGTATTTCAAACTTACACAGAACCAAGTAATCATAAGGTACAAGTTGTTTTTCCACAAGGGTTCATGCAAGTCATCGGAGAAATATAGGTAAAGCAGAACCTTATTGAGATATGCTAAAAAAAAGATATCATCACATAAGCATACTGAGTCTAAGGGAAGGGGTTACATAATATTGCTAAGTGAACACTAATGCAATCAGGTCAGATGCAAACTTCACAACAAAACCATATGTAAAAACATAATAGAAATAGGATGAATTGAAATAGCAAAAGAAACATATTGTGCTTGAGACTTAAACTTAAATCAGGACATACAACTATAGAAGAGAGAAAACACAGAGTGAAGAACCAAAGAGTATAGTAACCAAAGAAAAGAGAGCAGAAGAGAATGCTTATGTAAGAGAGAGAGAGTTGTTTGAACAATCTGTGTTCGTTTGTGTGCTAATGAAAGAGTAGGGTACTTATAGTTTGAAAACAGGTAGCAAAATAAGGTAAAGATAATAGTTCAGCAATAATTATAGAAATATATGCCAATTAGAATCAAATTAGTATAACGACTTCCTTTAATTAAGGAGTCATACTCAAACGGTAATAAGCAGGTGATGAAATAAGGAAAGGAAATCATACAAAGCTAATGATAATACATAAGGAAGTAGCATAAGTATAGTATAGGTATAGAGCATGTAAGTAAGGCCAAGTTCAAAATTCTATTTAAGGAAAATATTTATATGAATTAGTTTGACAACAGAATCAACCATAGAAATAAGGAAAGAAATAACTTAAATGCTGGAAATCAGTAAGGAAATCATCATAGTGAGGTATCAATTACAGGTAATCAGTATTAACCAAAGGAAAATATCCTAAATGAACGAACATACATGATATAAGCAGGAAATCAGCATATCTTAGTTAAAGAAAATGCTCAAAATCAATTAACAGCATAATTAACCATATAATAAGGTCAGAAGGTATCTCACAGAGTTAAATTAGTGGAGAATATCATGCGAGATCAATGAAGAATCAATCACAAAGTTTCAGGGATTCACAAATTGAAATTAGTACTGATTTAGGATGAATCTATCAGAACCAACATAATAAACACATGATAGCCACAAATCGGAACTTTAAGAGGCCGAGTAGGGTAAAAATCATATAACAATTAGGCCTCATATAGAGCATATTTTAAATTAACAGAATAAACGTGATAGAGGCTAAATAAGTGAAGAATCAGAAATATTGATGAACAAAACAGAGTAGAATCACAAAAAAATCGGAACTTAGCACAAATCTTTGGGAATAAACATAAAACAAGTAGGAATAATCGAAATCAAAAACCCTAGCGAGCAAACATAAGGTAAAAATCACAGAATCGTAGAATATTCATGAGAAACGAACACATGCAAATTAATCGAACATATACTTAAAGACGGACTCAGAATCACAGATGAAAGACCAAGAAACTTAGGGCTTTAGCATAATAACTTCGGGAAAAAAAGAAAGACTTAGATAAACGTTTAAACATGATGAAAATCATAGAATAACATTGAAAATCAAAAGGAAAACCATTTTTGAAAAGAGGTTAAGAACCCTAACTAAAAATGAAGAGTTATTTTGAAAAATCGGAAAACCTTTTTAGAGAAACAGTAAAAATAACTCATAGTATGTCCAGATCTATTACAGATCTAAGAAAATCAAGAGTTGACAGTTAGGGTTTCATAGAGATAACCCAAAGAGAAAGAGAACCGACCTAGAAGCCACAGATTCTAGCCGGAGATGGTAGAGTCTTACTCGGACGGCCATGAACGTCCTGAGAATGGCATGAAAAACCCTTGGGAGGTGAGCGAACCGCCTTCTAGCTCCCTTGAGGACCTCAAGGCAGTGTTATCCGGCGTAGGAAGAGAGCCATGAGGCTGGGAGGGTGGTGAGACCACCATGGTCACCGGCAAGTCGACGGCTGGTGAGAACCAGGTTAGTAGAGAGAGTTGAGAGAGATGAGGGATGTAACAGCGGAGACAATGAGAGGGGAAAATGATAGGGGAAGGGGTAGTCTATTAGGGTTAATTAAGGAAAGGATGAATCTGGGTCGTTGATCAAAATTGATCAACGGTCCAGATTAAACACATATTGGGTCGAGTAGGATTTAGGTGTTGAGCTTGGGGTCTTTAAGCCATTTTAATTGGGTTGGGGGTCTTGATTAATTAGGCTATAATTGAAATAAAAGTGGCTAGTTGTGAAATACCCAATAAAATAAAATAAAATAATTTATACAATAGCTAATAATTGTGCAAAATGAATTTCATGCATAGAAAATAGTTAAAAATGATTACATAGTATTTTAAAATACAAAATGATTGCTTTTTGAAAAAAAATAGCATAAAATCCTATGATTGGGCTATAATTGCAAAGTTATTACAATTATAGCCAAAAAGTTCCAATTTGGCTAATTATAAAATAATTTGGTCTTAGTAGGACCCTAAATAATTAATGAAACCAAAAAATTCTTTTGAAATCATTTGCGATGTAATTTTATAATTATTTACTGGAAATAATAATGCTCGATAAATTAAAATAAATTAATTAAAATATAGGAAAATTATGGAAAAATACCAATTGTTATTAATGCATGATTTTGAATATATATATATATGCAGTTAAAAATATTTTTTGGAAAAATTGGGTATCAATAGATGTCCCTCTTTACTCGTAAAGGATGAAAGAGTTTGTCGGGTAAAGACATGATGGCCAATTTTGAATGAGCAAAACGGTTCGAGAGATTTAGGCCGCACCCTGGTTTTTGAGCTGCATACATATCACTGGTTTTATAGAAATCAGGTCGTATGTAGTTTCGGATCCATCGGCGAAGTATACCAATGGAGTCATCACAAGAACGGACGCAACATATAGGGTTGAATGAATAAACGGCTTTACGGGGGTGGTTATTTTTTATATGGCTGGGAGAACTGGAGCGAGATCGCTCCTAATGGGATAACTGTCGCTTGCCGGGTTACCTGTAAATAAAACAATACAAGCGCATATTGTGCGTAAATTTAAACATGATGCAGGTTCCCGTCGAACTATAAATGTTGTCTTCGGATGGTTAAGGATAACGTCCTTAGACCATGACGTCCTGGGCCATGATTTGTTTGATGAGAGAATCGCAGTCCATGAAATGATGTTCTCGGGCCATGAAGATGGTTCCTCCGAACGATGAAGCCTTTGAATAATGATATGCAATATTGAGAGATCCTCGAGTCATGACATGGTGTTCTCGGGCCATGAATATGGTGCCTCTGAACTATGATGCCTTTGGACAAGTTGGAGATATTTCAGCCCATGAGATGCAATAATATGATGCTGATAAGACAGAGCTTAGTCTTGCGAGTTAAAGGGCAGAGCTTAGCCCGAGAGATAAGCGGATCAAATAATGCTTCAGAGACAGCGCTTCGTCTCGGTAGAAAGTAAATTAGAGGCAGAGCTTAGCCTCATGCAGGATGAAGGCAGAGAGTAGCCTTATGCAGATGCAGGTAGAGTTTAACCTCATGCAAAATGGAGACAGAGCTTAGTCGCATGCAAATGAAGGCAGGGCTTAGCCTTATGCAAATGGAAGGCATAAAGTTAGCCTTATGCAGATGGAGGTAGAGCTAAACCTCATGAAAAATGGAGATAGACCTTAGTCTCATGCAAATGAAGGCAGAGCTTATCCTTATGCAGAGGAAGGCAGAAGATTAGCCTTATGCGAGGGAAGGAAAAAAGTTAGCCTTATGTAGGTGGAAGGCAGAAAGGTAGCCTTATGCAGAGGAAGGCCGAATATTAGCTTTATGTGAAAAGTTAGCCTTATGCAGGTGGAAGGCAAAAAGTTAGCCTTATGTAGAGGAAGGCAGAAATTAGCCTTATGCAGATGGAGGCAGATCTTAGCCTCATGCAGAAGATTAAATAATAAATGACAGTAGAATTTTTTAGCTAGTAGTGGATTGTGGTATTGCGATTGTTGTGAGCCTTGTGACTGCGGATCATTGTTTGTTGGTGATGATAGCAAATGTCGGCAAGAGCGATGGTTTTCCAGACTCTGAACAAGTTCGTTCTTTGTGTGGGCAGTAAATCTGGTCTTCGTAACTTATGTTGAAATTTATGACTTCTCTGCGTGTTTATTCTTTGTTCATGCATCCAAAGAAAAATCATGAGTTCTGTAAATGGGGAAGGTTGGTTTGTGTCCCCACTGGCTCTACTTGCCTCATGTGCTTGGTAGGATGATCCAGTTCATATCATCGGGGTAGATTTCTCTAAACATAGATATATTTTAAAAATATGCATGCTTTTGTGAAGATATAGTATGAGATATATTTTCAAGGAATTTAGATGAATCGAAGACCGTTACGCGGTCCAAGACATTGCAACCTTTCATGCTACGGAATTTTAAGGGTCCTCCTCAAAATTCTGCCCCAGTTAGATGGGTTGAAGATTCTGACAATTGCGCATGCTGCGATCAGCTGAATTTCCTTCGAATTTTGGGGGTTCTCTTCAAAATTCTGCCCCAGTTTCCAATTGAGGGGGAAAATGAAATTTTATTGAATTATGACCAAACCCATAGGGCTGCCTACGTATCCCCTCTTAAACGGGAATCAGGTCAGGCGTAGTTCAATTTACATCATTTGGGAAAAGCATAAGGGATTACACATAATAGCGTTTGATAGCATCTGAATTGATCGACTTTGGCCAGACTTCTCCGTCCATTTTTGCAAGTATAAGTGCTCCTCCTGTCAATACTCGAAGAACCATATACGGATCTTGCCGGTTAGGAGAGAATTTCTCTTTGGCTTCATCTTGATGTTGAAAGATCTTCTTTAACACCAGCTGCCCCGGTGTGAATTGTCTTGGCTTAATTCTTTTGTTGAAGGCTCTGGTCATTCTATTCTGATAAAGTTGACCATGAGATATTGCATTTATCCTTTTTCCTTCTATGAGGGCTAGTTTCTCATAACGACTCTTTACCCATTCTCCATCGCTGAGCTTAGCTTCTTGTATGATTCTCAAAGAAGGAATCTCCACCTCGGCAGGAATACCAGCTTCCGTGCCGTAAACCAGTAAGTAAGGAGTTTCCCCAATTGATGTACGGACTGTGGTGCGGTATACCAGTAAAGCAAATGATAACTTTCCGTGCCACTGTTTATGCTTTTCTATCATCTTCCTCAATATCTTTTTGATGTTATTGTTGGCGGCTTCTACAGCTCCATTCATCTAAGGTTTATAGGCGGTTTCATGTTCTTGATTTTGAAAGTCTCACACATGTCTTTCATTAGGTCACTGTTGAAATTGGAGCCGTTGTCGGTAATGATTTATTCTAGAACTCTGAATCGGCAAATAATCCGGTTGGGACAAAGTATGGCACGCATCTCTTAGTCACTGCTTTGTAAGATGCTGCTTCGACCCATTTTGTGAAGTAATAAATAGCTACCTAAATGAATCTGTGACCATTTGAGGTGGTAGGCTCGATCAATCCAATGACATCCATTCCCCAGCCGGCGAACAACCACAGTGAGCTTGTTGCATTGAGCTCATTTGGGGTTACCTTTATCATATCTGCATGTACCTAACATCAGTAGCATTTCCGGACATACTGGATGCAATTCGTTTCCATGGTCATCAAGAAATAACCGACTCTAAGTATCTTCTTTGCCAAAACAAAACATATCATATGTGGGTCGTAGGTCCCAGCATGTATCGTTTCAAGTAATTTGGATGCTTCCTTTGCATCAACACATCTTAATAGTCCCAAATCGAGAGTCCTCCTGTACAAGATTCCTTCGCTATGAAAGAAGTTGTTGGACAATCTCCGAAGCGTGCGTTTCTGAGTATGATTTGCAAGCTCTGGGTACTCTCCCTTTGACAAATACTCCTTAATATCATAGAACCATGGTTTTCCGTCAGCTTCCTCTTTAACATCGTCACAATAGGCCGACTGGCTATGGATCTTCATTGGAATAGGGTAGATGAAGTTCTTATCTGGGTGTTGTATCATGGATGATAGAGTGGCTAGTGCATCGGCGAACTTGTTCTGAATTCTGGGGACGTGCCGAAATTCTGTCTTCATGAATCTCTTTCTCAATTCCTGCACATGGTGCAGATACGGAAGTATCTTGGAATTATTAGTGGCCCACTCTCCTTGTACTTAGTGTATTAGCAAATTTGAACTGCCAATTACTAGCAGCTCCTGGATATTCATGTCAATGGCCATATTGAGCCCTATGATGTAGGCTTCATATTCTACCATGTTGTTGGTGCAGGGGAATCTGAGTTTAGCAGATATCAGATAATGTTGACCAGTTTTTGATACCACGATGACTCCAATGCCGACTCCTTTGAAATTTGTTGCTCCATCGAAGAACATTCTCTAACCGTCATAGGATTCTGCAATGTCTTCTCCTATGAATGACACTTCTTCATTGGGAGAATACATTTTCAGGGGTTCGTATTCTCCATCCACGGGAATCTCAGCAAGATGGTCTACCAATGCTTGTCCCTTGACTGCTTTCTGAGTCACATAGACAATGTCGAATTCACTCAGCAAGATTTGTCACTTGGCCAACTTGCCAGTGGGCATAGGCTTCTGAAAGATGTACTTCAAACGATCCATCCTTGATATGAGATATGTTGTGTAGGCACAAGAGTAATGACTCAACTTCTGTGCTACCCAGGTTAGAGTACAACAGGTACGTTCCAATACAGAATACTGAGCCTCGTATGGAATGAACTTCTTACTTAGATAATAAATGGCCTGCTCTTTTCTCCCCGTCTCGTCATGCTGCCCTAGAATGTAGCCGAAATCTCCATCTAATACTGCAAGGTAGAGTAGCAAAGGTCTACCTGGCTCAGGTGGTATCAAGACTGTCGGTGTTGCCAATTACTCTTTAATTCTGTCGAAGGCCCTTTGACAATCCTCGGTCCATTTGGTCGCAACATCTTTCTTCAGTATCTTGAAGATTGGTTCACATATGACCGTGGATTGAGCTATGAACCGACTGATTTAGTTAAGGCGTCCTAGGAAACTCATCACATATTTCTTGTTCCTCGGCGGTGGTAACTCTTGGATGGCCTTGACCTTTGACATATCCAATTCTATCCCTCGACGGCTGACGATGAACCCGAGCAATTTCCCTATTGGAACCCCGAATGCACACTTTGTGGGGTTTAGTTTCAGATTGTATTTTCGCAACCTATTGAAGAACTTCCTCAGATCTGCTATGTGGTTGGTGGATTTCTTGGACTTGATAATGACATCGTCCACATATACCTCGATCTCTTTATGTATCATATCGTGGAAGATAGTGGTCATGGCTCTCATATAGGTGGCCCCAACATTCTTCAGGTCGAATGACATCATCTTGTAGCAGTATACTCCCCATGGCATAATGAAAGTTGTTTTCTCATCATCTTCCTCATCCATCCAAATCTGATGGTAACTGGAGAAGAAATCCACGAACGACTGAAGTTCATGCTTGGGGAAATTGTCAATCAGGATGTCTATGTTAGGGAGAGGGAAATCATCCTTCGGACTGGCCCAATTGAGATCCCGATAGTCAACACAAACTCTAACCTTTCCATCTTTCTTCGATACTGGCACGATGTTCGCTAACCATGTTGGATACTCACCCACCCTGAGAACCTTGGAATTGATTTGCTTGGTAACTTCCTCCTTGATTTTCAAACTCATCTCAGGTTTGAACTTTCTGAGATTTTGCTTTATTGGTGGACACATTGGATTGGTTGGCAGTTTGTGAGCAACAATGGATGCACTCAGGCCTGTCATGTCATCGTACGACCATGCGAATATGTCTTCATACTATTTTAAGAACTGTGTATATTCCTCTTTCTCTGACGGTGACAAATGGATACTGATTCGACTTTCTCTGAAATTTTCTGAATCCCCCAGGTTGACTACCTCAGTCTCGTCCAGGTTGGACATAGGTTTGTTCTCAAAATTCTCTACTTCTCTGATAACTTCATCAGGTATGACATCCTCTTCTTCTGAATCATTGTCCTTTTTTTGTGTTGTCTTGTTGCATGTCATAGTCATTGGTTCATCAAGACAAGTAATAGTAATGCTGTAAAGATAAAGTAACGAGAGAAAAAATGATAATAATAAATATTGATTCATAAAAACATAAAAGTGCTTTTGATAAATTGAGTAAATGTGTTTAGAACGTTGAAGATCTTATTGTAGAAATGAAAGATGCGAAAATGAAATCATTTAGCAAACGAAAATTGAACAATGCTTGTTCAGCCTTGCTACCCCGGGACTCGTCGGGCCCTGGATATTCTGACAGTCCAGTTCTTAAGGAATGATCCTTTGCTTACAGCTTGAATGGAAGGGCCTTCCTTCACCTCCTCCTCAAACATGACACAACAGTCCATATCATCATCTTCTAGGAATAAATTCTTCAAGGCTGCCAGTGCTTCTTCTTCCTCTGACCCCCATATAATATCGGCCTGCTGAAAGGTATGCTCCATATGCGGTATCGGTTGTTCCAATGGGTAATAAGGACCGCGCCATGGTTTAGACCAGTTCTTGTACTCTTGCCATGTGTATTTGTATCCCAACCCAAAGGTGGTGACATGGCACTTGAGCTGTATTGGTTTGGAGATCCCTTGAAGGTTCTTGCCAAGCCCTTTGCCAGGCTCGTATCCATTTCAGTTCAGTATGCTTGCGATCTTACTATCCCACCATTTGTCTTTGTCTATTGCGTTGACCCGTTTGATATGGTGATAGGATTCTCCACCCATCCTTCTTCAACCTTCAATCACTGAAATGGTCTTGCGACTATATATAGGGTTGCTTCCATCCCCATGGATGATCACTTCCTGGTGGTTCCATTCAAATTTTATTGCCTGATGCAGTGTTGATGCCATAGCCCCGGTGGCATGTATCCACGGCCGTCCTAATAACAGGTTGTAGGACGCTGATATGTCTATCACCATAAAATCAACTTCGAACCACGTAGGTCCCATTTGCAAACAAAGGCTAATTTCTCCGATGGTGGACCTTTGAGAACCGTCGAAAGCTTTTACATTCATAGACCCTTCTTTGATCTCGTATAGTCCCTTGCACAATTTCTTGAGCATTTTTAACGGTCAGATGTTGAGGCAAGATCCTCCGTCAATCAGAATCCTAGTGATGAAGTAGTCCTCACATTGCACAGTGATGTGCAACACTTTGTTATGACTTAATCCTTCAGGCGGCACCTCGTCCTCGTGGAAAGTGATCTTATGACTCTCCATCACTTGACCTACCATGTTGGCCATTTCCCCACTAGTGATGTTATTTGGCACATACGCTTTGTTCAGCACTTTCATCAAAGCATTTCTGTGCATTTACGAATTCTGCAGCAACGACAGAATGGATACATGAGTTGGGGTTTTATTCAAGTGATCGGTTACAGAGTATTCTTTGGCCTGCACCTTCCACCAAAGATCATTTGGGCCTATATCAATGATAGGAGGCCTAATGAAAGCATTCTTACTAGACTCTGCCAAGTGCTCAGGTGTATAGATCATGTCGGTCCTTGTCATTCCCTATGCAGCAGTAGCTTGTTCTATCTTGACTTTGCCTTTTCTTCTTACCTCAGCTACATAATCCCATGGTACAACGTTGGTGTAGAAGGGTGGCGTGGTTGACACTGCCACTGTGATTGGTGCAGCTACCTTCACTTCGAATGGTACGGGTGCCTTAGCAGGCGGCATAATTTTGACTTCGAACGGCACAGGTGCGTCTGTAGGTGGTGCCGCTTCAAACTCAAAAGGAACTGACGCCGTTATCTCAACATCTATGGATGGCTGAATCTGGACTATGATAGGATTAAGAGTGACTGCTGGCTTCTATGGGTCATCACCTTCTATTATCAACCCGATCGACTCCTCTAGGTCCCAATCTTCTTCTATCTCAATCATGTTGACACCTGCACCCTTATGGTCTGGGAGTCGATTGTTGCGGACATTAGGAGTAGGTTCCTTTGCCAGAATGACCTTATTATCAATCAGAGACTATATCTTATCTTTCAGGGAGCGGCATTCATCGATCGTGTGTCCCTTTATGCCGGAATAGTATGCACACGTTTTATTTGGATTAACCCATTGAGAGGGATTCTTAGGGGTTACAACAGGGATATGAGTGACATAACCAACAGCTTTCATTCTTTCATACAATTGTTCGATAGGTTTAGCAATGGCAGTGTATTGTTTAGGAGGTCTGCGATCAAAGTTGGGTCGAGGTCTCGGGAAATTTTTGCGAGCAGGTGGTGATTGAAAGTGAGATGGTTGAGAATTGAAGGTATGATAAGCAGGAGCTGGTTGGGAATATTTGGGAGATTGTGGTTGATAAGTAGGTGGCGGAGATGGCTGATATGTTGGTGGAGGTGTTGACTGATAGGTGGGCGGGGGTGCTTGGTATGTTGGTGAAGGTGATGGCTGATATATGAACGGGGGTGTTTGGTAGGTTAGTAAAGGCGTTGGATGATATGTGAGCAAGGGTGTTTGGTAGGTTTGGTATTTCAGTGGGGATTTAGTCCTCTATAAAAACATTACGGCTCTCACATCTCTTTTCTAGGACACACCGCCAGATTGTAGGGCCCTATTTGTAGCATACAATGCTTCAAAATTGGTAACCATTCCACTTTTGATTCCTTCCTCAATTCTTTCAACCAACTTGATAATGTCAAAGAATTTATGGTTCTCAATCACCATCAACCGCTCATAATACTGTGGATCTTGTTCTCGGACAAAGAATTTGTTCATCTGTTCTTCGTCTAGGGCAGACCTGACCTTAGTTGCTTCATATCTCCAGCGAGTAGCATACTCGCAAAATGTTTTCGTGGGATTCTTCTTAAGATTTTGAATATAGAACACTCTCTTTATTGAACCTGAACCGGTCCATGAACTATGACGCCATGTTCACCCATTTGGACCACTTCTTGGGATCTTGGCTGATGTACCAAGACAAAGCATCTCCCGTGAGGCTCTTCATAAACAGCTTCATGCAAATCTTTTCATCCCTTCCTATTCCAACCAATTTATCATAGTAGGTCCTCAGATGGACCCTCGGATCACCTGTACCGTCGAACATCTCGAACTTAGGAGGTTTGTAACCCTCCGGTGGTTCAACATCGGGCTGTATGTAGAGATCTTCATAGTTCAACCCTTCAACTCCCCTACTTCCTTCAACGCCTTGAACTCGGCTAGTTAGGTTCTTGAATTCTTCAGCCAAATTCTTAATAAGAAAATCCTTTTCGCAAGAATCGGGTGTGTAAGCAATGTGTTGGGTGGAGTAAGGTAGAGTCTCCACGTATATGGGGTAGTTCTGATGACCTGGTGTTTGGGCATAGAGGTGGTCATTTTTGGAGTTTTGTGGTTCAGGGGTAATTAGCGGGGTATTTCTCAGAGCGTGGTAAGTGTTGTGTTGTTGCTGTGGTGGGATAGTTTGATTTTTCTGTGGAGTTGTATGAGTTGTGGGAGGATTTTACTTGTTTGGGGTATTCTGGGGAGGTATAGGATTCTGATTGACGTCTGGGACACTGAGTGAAAAATAGAAATTCACCAAATTCCGTACATTCTCAAGCTCCCCTTGGAGCTTCAACAACCTTTTCTCGAGTTGTGTCATAGACTCATTCTGAACCTGAGTACCTTGATTGTTAGGATCCTCTGTTCGTTCAACCAATATTGTGTTTTCTTTTATGATGTTGCTTGAATCTTCTATTTTGCCTTTGCCTTTGCCTTTAGGGGGACTAGGAGGAGGAGAAGGTGGAGGGCCCCTAGATCTTGTATAATATGATGATGATGCCAGAGTCCACAAACCAACCTTTGGGGAGGGGAATAATAAAAAAGGAAACAAAACAAAAGGTAGCCAAGTCAGTGAGGAATATGAACAAGTATTGCGGTATTTAAACACATAGTGTGAGAATATAAGCGTGTCCTAATTTGGGAGTCTCGTTGTGCCTGAGGTAGGCCTAGCAACAAATTAATTTGGAGAACTTGGATGCGAATGCCTTATTTAATTAATGTATAAATAGACGAACCCAAAACGACAGAAAAATAATGAACAAGAAACAAAGTCACTAATGGCCATTAGCCTTATTACAATGATAAAACGAAAAAGGAAATCCTATCCTACTTGGTCCGAGAAAGACCTTCCCCAGATTCGGCATCCTTGATCCCATCGAACAGGTTCCCCAGTTCGCGAAGTCCCAGCAGTATATATTCTCTGGGTATGTGTCCTCCTTCGTTTCCCTCAGCTTTCTGACAGTCTTCGACCCTCTTGATGATCTTACCTTCCAGCTCCACTATGCCTCGCTCCAAGTAGTCTAGCTTCTTGTAGGAATGAATAGCCATGTCCCTCCATTCCTCGATCAACTTTTTGTTTGCTTCATGTATCTCCCGGTGCTCATTTTCGGAGTCATGGATCCTTTTGCGCAGTCGGTTGTACTTGACCTGAGTCTCGGCACTTTCGTCTATGATTCTGTGACCTCGGCTGATTCCTGGCCTCATCGTCCCATGCATGTCATCTTCCAACCATGATGGATAAAGAGGTGCGCATCCTGCATGGTACCTGTCTGGTTCAATAGTATCATTTTCCAAGATGATCTTGTAGTGCCACATGTGTTGGGCTTGGCACTTGTAGGGTATATCATCATCTTGGAAGTCAGATCGGAAATGGCTCATCTTGTCGACCCTTGGTACAATTTTCTTTCTGCCTGCTTGCCTCATAACCCGGATAGGAACATAAGGGTATATTCCCCTCAACCCTATTAGCACCAAGTGTGGTGCATACCTGGACCTGACGATGAATTCGTCCGTTGGAAACCACCCGAACATCCACTGTACCTGCCCTTCAGTCAGATTATCAAAGAACTCTACCCATTCCTTGGCAGCCTTTGACTGAGCAAACCTTTCGGGAATATACGTCATTCGCTTGGGGTGATGGAAAGCAATGTGATCATTCTAGGCCCTTCGCAAAAATTCTTGGTGGTATTGGCCCTTTTCGAAATGTTCTAAGAGCCACAATTGTAGTAACATGCTTCAGCCTTTGAAATGCTTTTCTCCTCTTTGACAATTCTCCAAGGCTCGATAAATGTCATAGATGATCATAGGGACGATGCTGAAAGCTTGCCCGTCAATTCCCTCCATCAGAGTCTTGGTTACCATAGCTAACCTAGTGTGAATCCTTTCCTTCTTTGTTGGAAACACGATCAACCCCGGAAAGCAAACAATGAAGACACATACCCTACGGTGAATATGTCCCAAAAATTTAATGGTGAATTCGTCATGGTGAGTACGGTACGATTTGCTGTGACTGTATCTTTCATACAAGTACTCGAAGGGTACATATGATTGCTTCAAGCATTCCAATTCAGCGTTCTTCTTCAGACCCATCATTTTAAAAAATCCCTTGCATGTGCGGTTCTCAGTCACTAATAACCTAGGAGTTTCCCAAACTAACCCAGCTAGTCCTCCTATCTCTTATAGCAGTGGTGTCATCTCAATATTTCCGAAGCGGAAAACGACTCTTTCACTATCCCAGAATAAAGCGGCAGCCTCGATCAACAAGTTGTTGGGTTGAATATCTAGGAGAGATGGTAGATTACCCAGGTATTTATGGACATGTTTCTTATCGCTGGAGTGAAGATCCTCCCACCAGTTCAGGAATTTTGGGTGGATATTGTTGACCATGCCGAATCTAGGGACTTCGTGCCTCATATTTATGCAAGACAAAATGGTTAGGCCCTTTCCCTCGCCAGACTCGACTATTTATTCACTTGTGATTAGCATACATGCATTTAGTTCTCCAAATAAATGCACAGAACATGATTGCGTCCGTTGGGATTATGAAAAACCCAGTGGACTTCTAGATAAGGCTGTCTTAAAGGGTTATTGTGCGGACGACACATTAACCCGACTAAGTTTGACCATGATTCATGCATAGTATAACACAGTAAGGTTTCTATGGGGTTTTAGACTGGCACCCTTGAGCGGACAACACAAGGGGGAAGGCACGGAACTGTCGACTGCACCGCTGATCGACTAGTTTTACCGCAAATAAGCCTTTCCGAATTTAGGGGTGATATAAAATAGGAAGAGCACAATCACTCATCAAGCGTTGCTATAGGAGTTTTATTGGCACGAGTGGAATATGATGTTGATCATGATTATGCAACAATAAGTAAGCAATAAAAGCATGTTTTTATGTATTTGCACGTTGTGAAAGCGGTAAATACGACAATTATAATTTAAAGCGGTTACAAAGGAAAACAATGACACATGTCAGCTTCGATTCTGAAAAGAATAAATGCTTGAATTAAACAACTAATTTCACATAATGGGGGAAATGGAAAGGGTGCAAATATCGACAAAGTAAAGGTACGAATTCACAAAGCGGTTTGAAAATGGTAAAAGCCTAAAATTCCCAGCAGAGTCGCCATGCTGTCGCACCTCCTTTTTTAACACCTCTTTTCGGATTAGTCAGGGTCTTGACATTATTAGGATAACTCGTTTCCTTTTGTGAAAGGAGTATACAAGGAATCGGAGAGTCGCCACCTAACGAATTAAGGTGCGTTAGGGAACCTACTAAGGGTCATTTACAAACATAGATTTGGATAACCAGAGATAGGGTAAGGTCTTGATATTACCCCAAGGGGAAGGTGTTAGGCACCCCTTAGAGTTCACAACTGTGGTTCCCGACCAAACAACTTTGTGAATTTAAACAAGTAGCAAATAGGTAATTGGAGTTTAGACAAGTAAAGGTTTTGAAAGAATTCGCAGTCTAAGCACGCATGTGAAAATACATTTGAAAATATTAAAGCCTAAGTATGCATATAAATTTTTTGAAAGATTTTAGTCTAAACACATATGTAAAGGATAGAGGGGAGTCCTAGGTTATTTATTCTATAGGATCACATCAGTACAATGCCCGATAATCACTCCTCAAAGAGGGGCATTATCGCACCAGAGATGGTATAGTCTTACTCGGACGGGCATGAACGGCCTGAGAATGGCATGAAAACCCCTTGGGAGGTGAGTGAGCCGCCTTCTAGTTCCCTTGAGGACCTCAAGGCAGTGATATCCGGCGCAGGAAGAGAGCCATGAGGCTGGGAGAGTGGTGAGACCACCATGGTCACCGGAAAGTCGACAGCCGGTGAGAACCAGGTTAGTAGAGAGAGTTGAGAAAGATGAGGGATGTAACGGTGGAGAGAATGAGAGGGGGAAGTGAGAGGGGAAAGGGTAGTCTATTAGGGTTAATTAAGGAAATGGTGAGTCTGTGTCGTTGATGAAAATTGATCAATGGTCCAGATTAAACACAGATTGGGTCGGGTAGGATTTAGGTGTTGGGCTTGGGGTCTTTGGGCCATTGTAATTGGGTTGGGGGTCTTGATTAATTAGGCTATAATTGAAATAAAAGTGGCTAGTTGTGAAATACCCAATTAAATTAAATAAAACAATTTATACAATAGCTCATAATTGTGCAAAATGAATTTCATGCATAGAAAATAGTTAAAAAGGATTACTTAGTATTTTAAAATACAAAATGATTAATTTCCGGATAAAAAATAGCATAAAATCATATGATTGGGTTATAATTGCAAAGTTATTGCAATTATAGTCAAAAGGTGCCAATTTGGCTAATTGTGAAATAATTTGTTCTTAGTAGGACCCAAAATAATTAATGAAACCAAGAAATGCTTTTGAATCATTTTCGATGTAATTTTATAATTATTTACTGGAAATAAAAATGCTGGATAAATTAAAATAAATTAATGAAAATATAGGAAAATTATGGAAAATACCAATTGCTATTAATGCATGATTTTGAAGATATATATGCAATTAAAAATATTTTTTAGGAAAAATTGGGTATCAACAACATCTCTCAGTTAACCCTACGCGATCGCGATTCATCAAGACACACACCCACGCAATCGCAAGCCTTTCTACGCGATCGCGAAAAACACCGGTTCACCCCTTTCACGCGGCGAACAAAACCATGCGATCGCACTGCACAACAGCCTCACACCCACACGATCGCGACCTCCACCACGCGGTCGCGTATAACAAAAATCTGCCCTCACCCATATAAACATACTCGATCGCAGGAATCCCTATGCGATCGCGGAAGAGAAAACCAAAACCAAGAAACACCAGAAAATCTCATCTTTCAAGACCAAAATTTTATCCGTTAACCACCCGAAACACACCCGAGGCCCTTGGGACCTCAACAAAACATACCAACACACCCCATAACACCATTCAAACTTAGTCGAGCCTTCGAAACACCAAAAATAATGCAAAATCACCAGAATCACATCAAATTCAAGCCTATGAACTTTGAAATTTCTAAATTTCACCAAGGATGCCGAAACCATTCAAAACACATCCGATTAACCTGAAAATTTGCAGACATATCCAATATGACATTATGAACCTGCTCCAACTTGTTGGATTCCATTCCGACCCCGATAGCCTATTTTCCGCTGCCGACCATAAATTGCGTAAAACCAACTTTCGCCAATTCAAGCCTAATTCTACACCGGACCTCAAAAACCACATTCCGAACAAACTCCTAAGTCCCAAATCACCCAACGAAGCTATCCGATCCATAAAGTCCGCATTCCGACGTCATTTACCCAGAAGTCAACTCCTAGTTGACTTTTCTAACTATAAGGCTACTTTTAGAGACTAAGTGTCTCAATCCTCACTACAACCACTCTGAACCCGAATCACCCGACTCCAACGCATCACGAACAACTAAACAATGTATAAAAAGGCAGAAACAGGAATAACTGTGCAAATTCTACTGAACGACCGGCCGGGTCGTTACAGTACCAGTGTGGTACTTATGTCCAGTTTTCCTTGGTTCACAAGGGTTCTCTTAGATCTTGTTAAAGAATTACAACAGTGATGGTTTTAGTTAGTTCGCCACCAACAAAGTTTAGCAACAATAATTCCTAGATGTTGACACAACTCTCTTTTGTGTTCTAACTCTTCCTATCTTTTATGACACTTTGTAGACTCAAGAATACAATGTTTGTAATAAGAACTAGAGAGACTTAGAAGACAATATTTGTAGTTGCGCAAATCTTCTTCATGAACTTGGAAGTCTTCTTATTGGAGAGTTTGAGAGCCATTGCATATTGATCTGATTGAGACAGTGAATCCTCTAACAGATTTGATCCAAGGGATGCCTCCAAATCTTGCACTTGAGATGGACTGGATTCGTTTATATCCTTCCTTTTTATGTTCTCATTTCATAGAGTGATTTGTGGATTTGATTTGGTTGATCAATCTTCTAATATCGTCTTTGCCTGATACTCTCGAGGTTCACTTGATATGTTTCCTTATTAGACAGCCTAGATATCCGTTGATTGAGACTGAAATATCGAGACTGATTTGGTTTCCTTTTTGATGGCTTCTTGTCCTTTGATCTAGCATCGTCTCCTTTGATTTAGCATCACCAACTTGTCTTCGATCTTATTTCCTTTTGTTTGTCCCGTGATTCCTGCAATCAAAATATATAGGATTTAGTTTTGCAAAATTCTCATCATTAAAATTTAGATGTAACAATTATGAATTGGTACACCCAATTTTAAACTAAATTAAATTTTGCTACTCCCTTTATTCCAGAGTATTTGTTACTTTTTTCACTTGCGATTCAAATTAATGAATTTTAAAAAATATTTTCTCTTTATCAAAATAAGACTTTTACGGTAGTTGTGTACCGATCCGGTATGTTGTTACGTAGAATATGCATTATAATTACTACATTTGACTGGTTATATATTGATTATACCGTTATTTATGTGTTAGAGTTGATAGGCTTGAAATCGAAATGGTTGTAGTGAGAGTTTAGCCACTTAGTCTTTAAAAATAGCCTTGAAGTTAGAAAAGTCAACTAAGAGTTGAGTTATTGGTAAACGACCTCGGAATGCGAATTTTATGGTTCGAATAGCTTCGTTAGGTGATTTGGGACTTAGGAGTATGTTCAGAATAATTTTGTGATATCCGGTGTAGAGTTAGGCTTGAATTGGCAAAAGTTAGTTTTTGGCGATTCCGGTCGGCAGTGGAAAATAGGCTATCGGGGTTGGAATAGAATTCTGACAATTGTAACAGGTTCATAATGTCTTTTTGGATGTGTCTGCAAAATTTCAGGTCAATCGGAGTTGTTTTGGATAGTTTCGGCATCATTGGTGGATTTTAGAAATATCAAAGTTCTTAGGCTTGAATCCGATGTAAATTTGGTGTTTTGATGTTCGTTTTGGTGTTTTGAAAGTGCAACTAAGTTTGAATGATGTTATGAGACATGTTGGTAAGTTTGGTTGGAGTCCCGAGGGGCTGGGGATTGATTTCGGGTGATTAATGGACTCAAACGGGACTTAAAATTGATGTTGTTTGCTGGTGTTTTTGCACAGGTATTTAACCCTATGCGTTCGCAGAGGGGACCTTGCGTTCGCATAGGAGAAATTGGGAAGCTGGGATTTTGTGCAATGCGTTCGCGGTCTAGGAGGTGCGAACGCGGAGAGTTGTGAGAGGTGGCCGTCGCGAACGCGTGATAAGGGGTGCGTTCGCGGAGAGTTGAGGGCAGCTGAAGGACCTAGGTCCACTTGACCTGTGTGTTCGCGGATTCTTTACCGCGTTCGCGGAGGGTTGACCAGCCTGGGCCTCGTGTTCGCACCCAGGTGAGTGCGTTCGCACAAAGGAATTTGGAGTCCTGGGTATTTCTTACTTCGCGAACAAGGGAGAAGGACCGCGTTCGCACTGAATAAATAACTGGGCATATTTAAATAAACCCTTCCGCGACCTAAACCCTTTTTACACCATTTTTGTACGGACAAAGAGCTCTTGAGGCGATTTTTGAAGAGGGAAATCAGTGTTCTTCATAGAGGTAAGTGTTTTGATCATTAAAACTCGTTTATGGGTAATTATAGAACATAATCTCAGCATTTAATTCATGAGAATCAGTAGAAAAATGTGGGTTTAGGACTTGAGATTATGAGACCTTTAGGGGTCGATTTGAGGGGTCAAACGGACTCCGAATTTGATGTTCTTTATATGTACGGACTCGTGAGATGATGAAGAACAACTTTAAATAAAAATTTCTGAGTTTCGAGACGCGGGCCCGGGGGTCGGGTTTTGACCAATTCCGAATTTTTGAGCTAAATTTGATATCTTCCGATTGGAATTCGTTCCTTAAGCATATATTGATGATAAAAATCTGAAATTGGTAGATTTGGAGCCTTCGAAGGTCGATTCGAGAGGCAAGCGCATTGTGGCAGGGCTAGTTTTGAGGTAAGTAATGTGTTTAAATCATGTCCTGAGGGTATGAAACCCTGGACTATGCACCCTTTCACGGGTTTTGAAATGAAAAGGTTGAAACTTTGGAAATATCTTCCGTATTTAGGAAACTATTGAGTTGCTAAACCGACTTTTAAGCCTATGCTTACTTAGTACTATTTTATTATGATATGATTTGGGCTGTAAGCCGTGTTTGGGGCCTAGTGCTGATCTGTTTTCCGCTTGGGGGTTGTGTTTGCTATATTTTCCTCACTGATATGCTATGATTTTACACTCAGTATTTTCCTGATAAATTGTTTTGACACTCAGAGTATTTAATACTTTATTGAAAAATGAAACACCGTTTTGGGTCGAGAACCCGGTATGTTTATGGCCTAAGGGCAAATTGAGAGTGTCTGACCGAGGAGGCTTTCAGACCTTATGAGAGAGGTGAGGAGGCTTTCAGGCCTTATGAGAGAGGTGAGGAAGATTTTAGGCCTTATGTTGTTATAGCGCTTGGGTTGTAGGAACCCCTCCGGAGTCTGTTCACACCCCTAGTGAGCGCATGTACCTATTGAGTGATGATGATTGCCCGCGAGGCTGATACTGAGTGATGATTGATAGTGAGTGATTGAGAGAATTCCTGAGGGGCAACTGTTACAAGAAATAATTTTGGCCCGAGGGGCAGATTTATGATGATTTTACTAAGTTTTCGAACTATGATTTACTTTGTTTTCAAACTGGTTTTACTGAGATATACTGATATTGCACTTGTTTTCAAAGGATTTCTGGAAACTCGTTTCGAACTTATTAATTGATGAATACTACATGGTGACTTGGCGTTTTACTTGTTTTGTGGAATTGTGTATCTATACTGTGTGTTTTATAATTCTCAGACTGTGATTTATTTTCATTGCTACTGAGTTGGCGTACTCATAAAGACTCTGCCTCTGTGCACAGATTCATGTGACGGTCTGGAGCAGTAGCTGTCCTTGCTTGTAGTTGCAGATTCACGGGATTTCGAGGTAGTTGTTCAGCGTCCACAGCTTCTCCACTTCCCTTCCTTATTATGTTCTTAGCACTTGATTCAGAGAAATATATTATAGTTTTAGTAGAGTTAGATTTATATATTCTTAGATGCTCATGACTATTGACTCCAGTTCTTGGGAGGTTTGTTTAGGCTAATATGGGAACGCTAAGACTTACTTATATTATTTGATACTATGGTTGCATGCTTATTATTAAATTGTGAACTCTTATAATTGAACAAATGCGTAGTAAAGTGATGGTTGGCTAGCCTAGTTCCACGATAGGCGCCATCACGGCCTGTTAGGATTTGGGGTCGTGACAAGTTATGTTGTTTCTGAATATAAAATTTTGATTTTAGAAAAATATCAATTAACTTAATTTTGATTTAGTTATAAAAATGGATCAAATTGATGTGTGATAATAGAAACTTATCAAACAAATTAGTAGAGAACTAGAAGGGTATCATATCTTCAAATAAATGACATATAGTAAGTAGTAACCAACCATAATAAGTGGACAGAAAATTAAATGTGATATAGGGTGTATTCGGTATAAAGGAAAATATTTTTTGGAAAATATTTTTCAACTTTCCATGTTTGGTTGGTATAAATGTTTTTAAGTTTGGAGGAAAATGTTTTCCCTTAACATTTTTTAAAATTCCTTCTCAAGCTTCCCACCTTATTCTTTACCCTCACCAACCCACACCACATCCACCACATCCCTTCCCTCCAAAAAGTTTTTTTTTCGTCATCACCCACCAACGCCCCCGCCCCCACCCCCACCCCACCCCAATTTTTATTTTTTCTTTTACTTATTTTTATAATTTTCAAATTTTTTTTTTTTTTTTCTGTCCCCCCCCCCCTCCCTCCCAAGTTCCAAAGTTATGAATTCGGAGGTTTATGTGTTTCGAAGTTTACAGGTTTAGAAATTATAAAGTTTACGAGTTCGAAATTTCGCGATTTCGAAAGTTTTGCGGTTCAGAAGTTTATAAAATTTGTGGGTTCGGAAGGTTGTTGGTTCGAAAGTTAATAACTTCTTGCGTACCAAACACCAAAAAATAAATAAAATTACTATTTGTTTTCCAAAATAATATTTTCCCTAAAAAATATTTTTCCTTTATACCAAAAACACTCGAACTGAGTCGGTGAATCACTGTCCTTTTTTATAGATGTTTTTCTTTCTTCCTAGCTCCTTCGGGGACATAATAAAATAGATACATGCTGTTTGTTTTCGGGGTTAGGTGTAAAGTGGAAATCTCTGATAAATCTTTTTTATCCGCCGTGGTTCATGTGATTTTAAATCATGTGCATGTGGCAGCCAAAGATTTCCGGTTAATCTAATTAAAAAAAAAATTACACGGATTCATACTTTAAATTAAATCTTTAAATCACTCGCAGGTTGTCCACGCCCCTATATGAAGTTCTTAATAGTTTTTGTGATATATAGTAGGCGTTGTTGGCTATACATTCCAATTTTCTTTTTAGAATTTGGAATTTCAATTGAAGATGAAGTTTGTGTTTGGTTATAATATTTGTAATATATTTGGATGCCTTTTTTTCAAAATCATGAAACATGATTTATATCCCACAACTTGTGAAATATATCAAAACCACCCCAATTTGATTATCTTACTTGAAATAAACAATCAAAATATTGTTCAACACAGAAGATGCAAAATCAATATCACATTTTCTAATGCTACTAATACACAGAGAAGGAATTTAAGCCAAAAACAACATAAATATGAACAAGTTCTTCTTTAATATTGGAGTATATAAAGAATTCAATAAAACCTACCTATTTTAAAAGAAAAAATAAAAACAAAAGATGGATTTATTGGCTGCTTGCATCACCAAGAATTTTAAAAGACATGCGTGTTTTGTGCTTCTGTGGGTAGTTGTAGGTTAATAGTTATTGGGGTCATTGTATAAATTTTAAAAGTATAGGATAAATTTATAAAATTAAAAATTAGTGAAAACGCATTTTCAATAGAAAAACTAGTAAGAACCAATTTTTCAAATTTGAAAATGCATTTTCAAGTAAAATTGGTAAAACGATGTTGAATTTGATAATCATTGTTTTAAAAAAAATTGGTAAAAAATAAAAAAATTATATGTCCAAACGGGCTCATAGTATTAATAAGCTATAATATAGTACAGTTGTTGAACTGAGAGAGGGAGACAAGTTTTAAAGAAAAAGAATATGAGCACCATCAATTCCTTATAAAATTTTGGCAAAATGAAAAAAGAATACCAGCTGTGATTGAAACAGCCTTTGAATTCTAACTACTTCCACTACTTTCATACAAATGATGGTTTCTTGGACGTTTATTGAAATAAAATAGAGTTTAAGTGCTAAACAATTTATCATTTGAATCCTCGGATTAATTATTTTCTAAATGGATTTTTTTTCCTTCCTATATAATATTCAAAACTTATCTATTAATTTGTCCTAATTTTATATACTATCTGCCCTAAACAAGGATTACTTATACATTATATATATATATATATATTCCACCTTAAAAAACTCCCAATTTATTATTATTGCCTTAAATTAGAGAATTCTTTGCTTGAAAAACGACATAACTGAAGGAAACAATGGTGTTAACCACGCTTGAGTATCTGATGATGGCAATAACAAATTATATTTGCTATTGAACTCTTTGAAGGTGAATATTGGCTTTTCCATTGAATGGCTATGTTGAAGCACTATGCTATTGTCCAAAGTTGGATGAAATGGGTTGGATGAAATGAGTTGGATGAAAATCCTCCTCGGCGATGAGCAGTAAAGAGTTTTTAATATTCGAGTGTTTGACTCTTCATCATTGACAGTTATTAAAAAGCTTTGAAGCTTTGAATTCGAATTTGAGTTTTCAAAAATCATTATTTATTTGGATTGGGTGTTGTTGCAAAAAAATTGAGTTTATTGTTTGGAGTTTATATCTCAATTTTGAGGGAGTTTGGTGAAGATTAGACTTGATTATGGCTGAATGTCAAATTGAAAGTCCAAGAAGAAGAAGAAGACATGACGTACAATATACTTACGAAATTGTAGTAAAGTTGTAGTATAATTGTATGTACATTGTATTCTGATGTAGTTATATATATATATATATATATATTTTTTTTTTTTTTTTATATTTTATTTGAATGTTATGTGAAAGTTGTAAAATAGTTGTATAATATATGAATCGTTGTATAAAATTTGTATTTAAGTTATAATACTATCTTTTTGCATAAAGTTGTTGATATGTATCAAAATTTGTCCAAAGATTTTACGAGGTTAAAACTATCGTGCATGGCTAGTAAAGTATTCTGCTTCATTTGATTGGATAACTTACCCAATACACTAATCTATCACAAATTAACGAAACTTGTTTAGATCAACACTAAAATGGATACATCGTACTTACTATTAATATTATACAATTTGATGGTACAACAACATATTTCGTACAAATTTAATAGCAGTTGATATATCTACAACAACATACATACTAAAATTAAATTTCATACAACTAATTATATAGTATACACTTATTTACAACTCATCTACAACTTTCATACGTTATTTTTACGTAGTTAAAATACATCAACAACATCATACAACTTAAATACAATTTCCATACAAATTTTATACAATATGTCTTTTTGTATATGTTGTATCTCATTTGTCTATATTTTGTATGTGGTGTGTGTTTCTTCCTCTCTAAAAGTCCAACCAAAGCTTTTTCCCTTAATATAATTTTGATACATATTAACAACTTTATGTAAAATGATTGTATTGATAACTTAAATATAAATTTTATACATCGATTCATAAATTATACAACTATTTTTCAACTTTCATACAACATTCAAATAAAATTAAAAAAAGTATATAACTACAACAAAATACAATTTACATACAATTATACTACAACTTTACTATAATTTTGTAAGTATATATTGTATGTCATGTATCCTCCTCCTTCTTCCTCTTCCTCTTCCTCTTCCTCTTCCTCCTCCTCTTCCTCCTCCTCCTCCTCCTCCTCCTCCTCTTCTTCTTCTTCTTCTTCTTCTTCTTCTTCTTCGACGAGTTTCAATCAGAAATTCAACCAAAATCAAGTCTGATCTTCACCAAACACCCTTAAAATTGAGATATAAACTACAACAATTTTTCCAATTATTTGCAACAACACTCAATTCAAACAAACTCCTCCTCCTCCTCCTCCTCCTCCTCCTCCTCATCTTCCTCCTCCCCCTTCTTCTTCTTCTCCTTATTCGTCTCCTTCTTCTCCTTGTTCTTCTCCTCCTTCTCCTTCTTCTCCTCCTTCTCCTCCCCCCACCCTCTCCTCCTCTTCCTTCTCCTCCTCCTCCTCCTCCTCCTCCTCCTCCTCCTCCTTCTCCTTCTCCTTCTCCTTCTTCTTCTTCTTCTTCTTCTTCTTCTTCGACGAGTTTAAATCTCACATTAGGCAAAAATCAAGTATCGTCTTCACCAAAACACCCTCAAAATTGAGATATAAACTCCAATGAATATTCCAAATTGTTTGCAACAACACTCAGGCCTCATTTATTTTTTTAACATTAAGACGTCTGAATCTGAATACACATTGAGTATATCAAGATGTGTAATAAGATATAAATAGAAATAATTAAGACTATTTGATTTTTAACATCTGAATGTATAAAAGTTATCTTTATTTGAAAATTAATAAAAATAAAATTCAAATAAAATACTAACTAATCTTATATTATATCAATAATATATATATATATATATATATTTTTTTTTTTTAAAAAAAAAAATATGATAGTTGTAGGTGGTGATGGCTAACGGGTGATAGAGGCGGTGGTTGGTGGTAGTTTTGGTTGATGATGTGTAACGACCTGGACGGTCGTTTTGGAGAGTTAGCGCCCTGATCCCCTGATAACTGTTCCTCCCTTGTCTTAAGGTTAATGGAACGAGTCGGAGCGTTGAGTGATGAAAATTGCAGTGTTTTTGGACATATAGTCCTTTAAGGTGAGCTTTGACCTTAGAAATTGGGCGGGAGCGGGAGCTGTTTGAAACGGATCCGGAATGGAAATTCGTCGACTCCGTCAGCTCCGTTGAGTGATTTCAAGGTTGGGAGCGTGTTCGGAATGTGTTTTTGAGGCCAGACGTAGATTTAGGCTTGAATTGGTGAAAGTTAGAATTTTGGCGATTTCGGCCGATAGGTGAGATTTTGATATCGGACTCGGAATAGAATTCTGAAAGTGACAGCAGGTCCGGAATGTCATTTATGACATGTGTGCAAAATTTGAAGTCATTCGGACGCGTTTAGACGTGGTTTGGCGTCGGAAGTGAATTCTTGAAAATTCCTAAGTTCCTAGGCTTGAATCTATGCATTTTTGGATATTTTGAGGTTAGGGGACGTGTTTTTAAGGCCCGACCAAGTTTGGATAGGGTATTGGGATCAGTTGGTGGTTTTGGGTGAGGTCCCGGGGGGCCTCGGGGTTGTTTCGAATGCTTATCGGGAAGTTTGGAAAATTTCAAAGTGCTGAACCAGACCTGTATCTGGTGTTCCGCACCTGCGATGGAATTTCCGTAGGTGCGAGCATGCAGGCGCAAGACTTATGCCGCAGGTGCGAAGCCCCAGTCGCCTGGTCAGGGATCGCAGGTGCGACCTGCGCTCCGCAGGCGCGGAACCGCAGGGGCGACCTTTCTATCGCAAGAGCGGTCCTAGTGGCCTGGTCAGGGTTCGCAGGTGCGACCTGGGCTCCGCAGGCGCGACCTTTCTATCGCAGGAGCGGTCCTAGGGCTTTAAGTGATTTTCCACACCTGCGATGATTATTCCGCAGGTGCAGTACCGCAGGTGCAGTACCGCAGGTGCGGTTAAAGGGACCGCAGGTGCGGAAATCCCTGTTCATATTCTAAGAATCCAAGGGTTATGTTATTTCACCATTTTTGAGTTGTGGGAGCTCGGGAGGGGCGATATTTGAGATGATTTTCACGTGGGTAATCGAGATAAGTGATTTTCTACCACCATAGGTTAATTTCCGCGTTCCTAATCTTAAATCCCACCCTTAAATTCATGATTTTGAGTTAAAATTGGGGGAAAATGGAAGAAACTTCTTAGACCTAATTTTAGGGTTTTGATTGGGTAATTAACCTCCGATTTGAGAGATTTTCATATTGTTAGACTCGTGAGTGAACAAGGGTTCAGAAAATATAAATTTTTCCCGATTCTGAGACGTGGGCCTTAGGGGCGTTTTGGTCAAATTTTCTAATTTCGCGTATTAGTTCTGAATTAATTAGTTATTTCGATTTCTTGAATTTATATTTACGTTATCCCATCGAATTGAATAGATTTGGGCCACCCGGAGTTGGATACTCGTGGCAAGAGAGTGATTAGCGGTTGATTTGCACAGTTGAGGTAAGTGGCTTGCCTAACTCTATGTTGGGGAATTTCCCTTAGGCATTTTTACTGGTTTTTGCTATATATACCCCGTGTACGTGAGGTGACGAGCACGTGCACGGAATATTTTCACTGAAGTTCCTTATTTCTTTCTACATAATGCTTTCTTTCCAACTCTATTATTACTGCTATCATTTAAATTGCATAATAACTTAAGATTTATCATGGTAAATTGATTTCTAACTGATTTTCCAATCGTTACTATTCTTTGAAACTGATTTAATGATCTTTCTTCGAGATTTCCAACTAGTTTTCCTCGAACCCGTAAAACTACGTTATTTTGGAGATTTAGTTTATATTACGTATAGATACAGGGATTGCGGGCATAGACCTGAGCCTTTCCCTCATTCTGCATTGCATACAGGGATTGCGGGCATAGACCTGAGCCTTTTCCTCATACTGCATTGCATACATAGGGATTGCGGGCAGAGACCTGAGCCTTTCCCTCATATTGCATTGCATTGTACCTTTACTTTCTTACAGAGCTTTATATATATATTGCGTTGATCCGAGCATTTGATTATACCGTTTCTTGCTAGCCTTTACTTATAATTCCTGTCGATTATCACCTGCTTTACTTACTTGTTCTCTATATCTGTTACTTTGCAAACCTCAGTAGGGCCTCTACCTGACCTCGTCACTACTTGACTGGGGTTAGGCTTGTCACTTACTGGGTACTGAATGTGGAGTACTCACACCCTTCTGCGCATGTTGTTCCCCATGTGCAGATCGAGATCCTAGTACGCGGTATCTCAGCTAGCCGGCAGCAGCGGTATCAGGAGACTCAAGGTATAACCTGCAGCGTCCGCAGATCTCCGAGTCCCCTTCCTATCTTGCAGTTGTAGTACTTGTAGATGAAACTATACGGTCTTTTCTATCCAGTTGTACCTATTGAGCAGTAGAGTAGCTTGTGATGTATTGTGATATTCCGGGTTCTGGGTAAAGTAACTGTTAATGCCGAGCGGCGTCGACTTTAGTATGATTTATTTCACTTACTATTATTTTACCTGTTTTATCTAAATTTCGCTTAAGTAATAGGCTTACCTAGTCGTCTAGACTAGGTGCCGTCACGAGACCCAGTCGGAGGGAGAATTGGGTCGTGACAAGTTGGTACAGAGCTTCTAGGTTCATAGGAGTCACAACATCACAAGCTGGTTTATTAGAGTCGTGGATCGGCGCAGAGACGTCCGTACTTATCTTCGAGAGGCTATGTAACTGTTAAGAAAGATCATACTTCTTGAAATCCCTTCTCGTGCTGATTATCACTATCAAATTCTTAAACTCTATTCTATTCTTGCTTACAGATGGTTCGCACTCGCACCGGACGTACCGATGATCAGGCACCCGAGCCCCCAGCCAGAGCCACTAGAGGCAGGGGTCAGGGCAGGGGACGAGCACGCGGTGCAGCCCGAGCACCGGCTAGAGCAGTGACGGAGGATCCCCCAGCGGCTGCAGTTGGAGGGGCACCGGAGGTCCCTACTATCACTCCAGCCCTCCAGGAGACTTTGGTTCAGTTCATGAGTGCTTTCAGCACTCTATCGCAGGCGGGACTACTTCTGCTCGCCCCAGCTACATCTCAGGCCGGAGGAGGGGCACAGACTCCCGCAGCCCGTACTCCTGAGTAGAGGGTTCACATGGGACAGGTCCCCGAGTATATTCCTATGCCTCCAGCAGCTCCAATTCAGCCTGAGGCTAGAGCAGCTGTATCTGAGTCCGAGCAGCTCCGTCTTGAGAGGTACAAGAAGTACCACCCACCCGAGTTCAGCGGTTTAGCTTCAGATGACGCTCTAGGTTTTCTTGAGGAGTGTCATCACATCCTTCGTACCATGGGTATTGTGGAGACGAGTGGGGTCTCTTTCACTACTTTTCAGATGAGAGGAGAAGCTTATCAGTGGTGGCGTGCATTTGAGCTTAGTAGTCCGGACGAGGTAGCCTCACTTACTTGGGCTCAGTTTCCAGAGATGTTTCTACTTGAGTCCGTCCCTCAGAGTCTCAGGGATGCTTGGCGTGCGGAGTTTGAGCAGCTACGCCAGGGTACTAT
>MDKH01086127.1:0-22336 GCA_005239495.1 Nicotiana undulata
GGAAACAGACTGCATCCAGTATGTCCACAAATTCCATCGATGTCAAATACATGAGGATATGATAAAGGTACCTCGCAGCGAGCTTAATACAACAAGTTCACCCTGGTCGTTTGCCGTTTGGGGCATGGATGTCATTGGACTAATCGAGCCTGCCGCCTCCAATGGACACAGGTTCATTCTGGTTGCCATTGACTATTTCACCAAATGGGTCGAAGCAGCATCATACAAAGCCATTACTAAGAAGGTCGTGGCCGACTTTGTCCGCGACCGCATTGTTTGTCGGTTTGGAATTCCAAAGTCAATCATCACCGATAATGGTTCCAATCTCAACAGTGATTTGATGAGAATAATGTGTGAAACCTTCAAAATCAAGCACAAAAATTCTACAACATACAGACCTCAAATGAACAGAGCCGTTGAGGCTGCCAACAAGAACATCAAGAAGATATTGAGAAAGATGATAGAGAAGCACAAGCAGTGGCATGAGAAGTTGTCATTCGCTCTGTTGGGGCATCGAACCCTTCGCACATCAACCGGGGAAACTCCTTACATATTGGTATACGGTACAGAAGCCGTCATTCCTGCTGAAGTTGAAATTCCATCTCTGAGAATTATACAAGAAGCCAAGCTCAGCGACGCCGAATGGGTAAGAAGTAGTTATGAGCAGTTGGCCCTCATAGACGGAAAGAGAATGAAGGCGGTTTGTCATGGTCAGCTATATCAGAATAGAATGACTCGAGCCTTCAACAAGAAAGTCAAACCAAGACGATTCACACCAGGGCAGCTGGTGTTAAAGAAAATATTTCCTCATCAAGACGAAGCAAAAGGGAAATTCTCTCCCAATTGGCAAGGCCCGTACATGGTTCACCGAGTGCTAACACGAGGAGCACTCATACTGGCGGAAATGGATGGAGAAGTTTGGCCTAAACCAATCAATTCAGATGCAGTCAAGTGATACTATGTGTAATTGTTATGCTTCTATCAATGTTATAAATTGAACTACACCTGACATGATTCCTGTTTAAGAGGGGATACGTAGGCAGCCCTGTGGGTTCGGTCACATTTTAATAAAAAATTTCATTTCCCCCACGAATGGAAACTGGGGCAGAATTTTGAGGAGGGACCTCAAAATTCCGAAGCAAGTTCAGCCGAGCACCACACCAGTAACAGCCAGAAGTCTTCACCCATAAAACTGGGGCAAATGTTGAGGAGGACCCTCAAATCTCCGCAGCAAGAGAGGTTGCAATGTCTTGAACTGCGTCATGGTCGTCGGTTCATCCAAAGAAAACTATTCTTTTCTATATGTTATATCATATTTTATAAAACCATGCATATTTATTTCTAAAAAAACAGTTTGTTTTAGCAACGCTACCCCTGTGGTACGAACGAAGTCATCATCATCAAGCAGATAGGCCGATCCGAGCCAGCAGGATACGAACTAACCCTTGCCTCTACAAAACTCACAATTTTTCTTTGGATGCAGGCACAAATACGACGAAAGCCCAAGACATCCCATTACCCCCACAAGACGCATGCTTCTAAAGGATACACTCTCGAACTCATTGCACATGCCAACGCTTACTATTATCATCATTGCAAACGATACTTCATTCACAACAATCGTATCACCGCACTTTATCTCCAGCTAAGAACTCTTATTGTCGCTTTATTTTCTGCATTGCATGAGGCTACCTTTCTGCCTCTCGTGACTAGGATCTGTCTCCATCTTGCATGAGTTAAGCTCTACCTCCATCTGCATTCGCACCTACATAAGGCTATCAGTCTGCCTTCCGAGGTTAAGCTCTACCTCCATCTGCATTCGCACCTACATAAGGCTATCAGTCTGCCTTCCGAGGTTAAGCTCTACCTCCATCTGCATTCGCACCTACATAAGGCTATCAGTCTGCCTTCCGAGGTTAAGCTCTACCTCCATCTGCATTCGCATCTTTGCATAAGGCTACTTTTTCGCCTTCCGATGTTGAGCTCTACCTCCATCTGCATTCGCATCTTTGCATGAGGCTACCTTTCTACCTCTCGAGACTAAGCTTTGTCTCCATCTTGCATGAGGTTAAGATCTACCTCCATCTGCATTCGCACCTGCATAAGGCTATCAGTTTGCCTTCCGAGGTTAAGCTCTACCTCCATTTGCATTTGCATCTTTGCATAAGGATACTTTTTCACCTTCCGAGGTTAAGCTCTACCTCCATCTGCATTCGCATCTTTGCATGAGGCTTCCTCTCTGCCTCTCGAGACTAAGCTCTGTCTCCATCTTGCATGAGGTTAAGTTCTACCTCCATCTGCATTCGCATCTTTGCATAAAGCTACATTTCTGCCTTCCGAGGTTCTACGCTACCTCTCTCCGCATATTAATTCATTACGCTAAGCTCATTTCTACCTTTTCAAAGCAGTCACCTTTTGTTACGTTATTTATTTACGCTTTCGGGCTAAGCTTTGCCCACTTTCTTTTCGCAAATCGTAATACTAAGCTCTGTCTTGCCAACATCATACCACTGCATTCTTCATGGGCTGAAATATCGCCAACTTGTCCAAAAGTGTCATCGTTCGGAGGCACCATCCGCATGGCCCGAGAACATCATTTCATAGCCTGCAGATCTCTTATATTCAACTTGCATATCATTATTCAAAGGCATCATGGTTCGAAGGCACCATCCTCATGGACCGAGAACATCATTTCATAGCCTGCGAATCCCGCACCAAGCGATTCATGGACCAGGACATCATGGTCTAAGGACATCATCTTAATGGTCCAAAGACATCATTCATAGTCTGACGGGAACTTGCATCATGTTTATATTACGCACAATATACGTTTGTTCTCTATCTGCAGGTAACCCGGCCGGAACAGCCAACCAGGCAGGAGCAGACCGTTCCAGTTCTCCGACATCGTCCCCCGTAAGAATTCATACTCTTACCCTACCATGCACCTTGCGTCCGTTCTTGTGAAACATCATCGGTATATTTCGCCGATGATTTTGCACCTACATGCGGCTTGATTCCTGTAAAACCAAGGATATGTAGGCAGCTTAGAAACCAGGGTGCGGCCAAATTCTATCTCACATTTTTGTCTCGGTCAAAATTGGCCATCATATCTTTACCCGATAACTCTTTCATCCTTCCCGGGTAAAGAGGGGCAGCTGTTGATACCCAATTTTTTCCCAAATTATTTTCAAACTGGTATATAAGCTTTCAAAATCACTCTTTGAAATAATGAGTATTTTGCCAATTTTGATTCATATTTCATCTAAACTATTTCCCTATTTATTTAATATTGTATATTTTTATAATTTATAAATTGTGCTCTAAAATAAATTTCAAAATACTTTCCAGTTCAGTACGTCATTTACAATCACTTTTTATTTATTAAAATTTAATTATTTCGTAAATTGGCCAATTGTGTCTTATTTAATTTCAATTACGATAATTTTATGCTATTTTAATTCGATAATTATTCATTTTTAGATTTAATATTATTTAATTACCTTATTTTCATTTATTTAAACTCAATTTCATTTTTTTTAATAATTATTAGCTATTTTATTAATTACTTATCTATTTTTATGGGTATTTAACTAATAGCCACTTTTATTTCAATTATAGCCTAAAATCAAAACCCAACCCACTTGACCCTTTAACCCAATTCCTACCCAGCCCAAACCCAATTCATACCCGGCCCAACCCACAATTTGATCTGAACCGTTGATCAATCTTGATCAACGGCTCAAACCCCACCTTGCCATGTAATCCTAATTACCCCCTTCCCCGTCTCTCATTTTCCCAAGACCCACTCTCTCTCTTCTCGACCCGTCTGCTCCCTCATCTCTCTAGAATCTTCTAGCTGTTTGTCTTCTCTGATGGCTTCACCTTCATCTCCGGCCACCTCCAGTCTCAACCCTTCAACCACCTGCCACCATGAAGCTACAATTCTACGGTCACTTCGTCTATAATACCCTTTAAAGCTTCAACCATGCCAGAACGGCCATGGAGGCTCCCGCCTAGATGTTTCCGGCTTTCTCCGGCGAGGTTCAACCCAGTGATGTTCTAGCTACCACCATCTCTGAGGGTTATAACAGGTTTTTCGATTATCTATGGGTTCTATCTCTGAAACCCTAGTTCTGACCTTTCAAATTCTTCCAAGATATGCAACAGATCTATGTTTATCTAAATGATTTTCACCTATTGTTTTCTTAAAAACTAGTACTCTTTGAACGATTTTTGCTTTTCAAGAACTAGGGTTCTTAGAACCCCTTTTCTAAACGGTTTAATCATTTGCCTGTTTATTCAAGGTCTTTACTTTGTTGTTTGATTTTTTGCTAAAACCCTAAATCTATAGTCGTAACCATAGTTTCTGACTTGCTTTCGATATATATGTTTACTTGCTCCATTTGTTTGTTGTGTTCTCATGAGTATGCTTCGATTGATTCTGATTTTGCTGTTATACTAGGGTTCCGATTCGATTTTGCTTGCTTATACTCTGCTTATATGTTCGTTCATGGAATGTGTCCTTTAATATCAGTATTGTTAGCGTTTGAATCCCTAATTTCCTGTGATTGATTTCCTTTGATTGATTCCTTGCTATATTCTTTACACTACTGATTATTTCTCTTGCTTATTTTACAACTGATTGTACCGTTTGGCTATTACCTTAATTGAACCTTCATGTACCTGCCCCCAATTCCCTAGTATGTGCTTGTTATTCTTTCCTTATTTACCTGTTTTTGACCGTGTGAAGTGACTCCTTAACTGAAAGGGTCTTTTGATCCTTACTCTTTATTAAGTTATTATTACCAAATTACATGGATCTTTTCCTTATTTGTCATGTATTGATTATTCCTGCCATGTATGTTACTGATTCTCAATATTTTGCGAATAAAAACTTGCCTTATTTCTTGACTAATTGATTTCAAAGTCCTTTAATTACTACTGGACTTGATTCTTACCTTATTTCACTATGCTTTGAAAACTATAAATACTCTTACTCTTTCATTAAACGGGAAGTCAAACATTGCTCAACTCTCTCTATACTACTCTCTTGTGTTCTGCTTCTCTTGGCTCTCTCTCTTGTCTCTATTATTACTCTTTGCTGCCTACTACTACTATTAGTCGGCTGCTAAGCCAAGGCTAATATTGTGCTATTTGTTACCCTCTACTGCTGCTCTTTACTTGCATCACTGGTATGTCCTGATTAACTTTTCAAAACTCTGAACCAATGTGTTTATTCATATTTTATCATGCTATGTTCTTAACTGTCCTCTACCAATGCTTCTATTGTTTTACATACAATTGATACATGTTTGCCTTGATACTTGTCATACCTGCCTCTTTACCTGTTTGTGATTAAGTCAACACTGTTATGGTTGTTACTCACTCTTGGGTGCATCTGTAAGCCATCTCTTTCCTGTTCAATTTTCATGTGTCCATGATCCTGCTAAACCTTTATCTGTTATTATTTACTCTCCTTATGAGTTGACTTGTATGACTATCACTTACTCTTAGTCTCACCTACTGTAGTCACTATCTACTATCATGTCTATACTTGGTTGCCCTGATTTGTGCAGCTACGCTTAAGTTTATGTATCTTTGTGTGTCACTATGTGACTTATTTATCCCTTTTTCCTGTTGGTACTCCACTGAGTTATGACTAGTTGTTGTTACTTCTTTTGTTCAAAACCAATCTCATGTTACCCTCTAATCCATGTGGTGAACCTGTAACTTTGAACTGATTATATACTGCCCTATTATTTGTCCCCTGAATCCCTTTCCTCCCTGTTTGTGTTTGTTTGCTTGGAACTCTACTGAGTTGTGATTAGTTGCATTTACTTCATATTTCAAAATTATTTCTTCTGTTAGTCTATAAGTGATTTCAAAATTCCCTTTCTTAACCTCTTTTAGCAGTTTGCACAATTCCTAGACCTTTAGGTTCTACCCCGCTCAGTGTGTGCATCGCTTAGGGACCATGAGTTCCCTCTGAACCTTGAGACTGTGAAATTAAAAGTGGTGAGTCTGGAAGATTGGGCCTAATTGAAGGCTCCTTATAGAATAACTTCTTATTTTCCTTTTTCATTATTGTAATTCATTTATTATGGTCTGTAATAATTTGTAAACGAATGATTGGGGCTGGATAGTGAATATTGGGGTTATGCATGCCTAGCTTAGGTAATGGGTAGAAAACATGCATATAGGACTCTATTTGTGCATTAGATAACTTGTATAAGACACGCATTTCACATATTAGGAGTCCTGTCTTAGGTGCTTCACTTTCAGCATGTAATCAAACTTATCTCCTAATTCTGATCAGTTAATAAAACGCAAAATCAACTGCATAAGGTCATCGCTGCATTTGCATCCTAGAAAACATGTTTTAGGAATCTCTATGTGCATTAGATATCCTATTGTTGAGGATCTTATATTTCTCTGAGTTGCAATCGTAAAAACACCTAATTCGCATGCTTAATTTAATAAAATATGGTTAAACTACCTGCAATATTTTGCCAACGTACATCCCTTAAAATCAGAGTTAACTATGCATGTTCACCTTCTAAAGTAGGCAATGTATACAACGCATAGGCAAACCTTAGGCTTAATACGCACCAAAACAAAAATAAGTCGTTCAATACTTGGCTGCTCTTAAGGCTAATTAGTCTCTTTTGAAATCCTTAAAACCTTGCTTCTCTCACTCTTGTTTTCTAAAGACTCCTGCTCTGTTCCTAATTACTGATTTTTGAAATTGTGCATTCACTCTTTTTTTACTAAAACTCCTTTAAACTCTTGGTTCTTGAATTATTGGGTTTTAAAGTAAGTCACGCTTGTTCAAAGTACTCTGTTTATTTAAAATCTTGCTTTGCCTCTGATTACTGATTCTCTAAAGCTATTCATCTATTTTGCTGAAAGTTTCTAAAATGTCGCACACTTTTGATACTGCCCTTAGACTACTGGATTTTTAATCAATCACTCTTCTCTAAACTGCTCTATTTTTAACTGAACTTCCTATTTATTACTAAGTTTTTTCCAAAAAAAGAAAATCAAACGCTTGAAACCCCACTGCTTTCCAACTCAAACTCATGTTTTAACTTTGAGACCTTAATTGTGTATGAGACGTGCTACCTACGTGTCTATTTGTGGAGGGATACATGAGCCTATTTCTTTGCCTTTGTATGTTCCCTCATATGTGCAGTCCTACTTGTTTTTGTATGTGGCTTAGTATTTTGACCTTTAAACCTAACGATTCTGCCTAGTTCCTGCCTTGTAGGATTAGTAGTCCTAAACACCCTCCAAAACTCATAGGATGGGACGGGTAATGGCACGCAATAAGCTTTCGTGACCAACATATGCGCTTTAAATAACCTTACGGGGTGGGAAGGGTAGAATACGGATATGATGACCGGTGCGCTAATACCACGTATAGCCGCCTCCTCGGGGTGTGATATACTGGGTATTGCATTGAAGTGATCCGTATTACTTTAAACCTAGGACAATTCTTTTCTGATGTTTATGTTATTCAAACACCTTTAAAGATTTTCATACTTGTTTTAAATCCCCTCATATGTGAACCTTACTTGTTACTTGCTCACCGTCCAAATACACAAAACTTATTGGCTGGGACCCACAGTTGTGGATCTTGAGGGGTGCCTAATACCTTCCCCTTGGGATAATTTCAAGCCATTACCCAATCTCTGGTAACGCGAACTAGTTCATGAGTTATCAACTCTAGGTTCCCTAACGCACCATACAAATCGTAAGGTGGCGACTCTTCCTTAAACCTTTCATTTAAGGATTTGTCCAAAATGTCATAAACCCGATCTCTCCGTACCTGACCCGTGCGATAGGAAAAGGGGGCGCGACAGGGATCTTCTCTTTTTTTTGTTTGATAATTGGACGGGGTTGGGGGCTCTTTACTTCCTTGTCCCTCCGGAGTTTGGAATTGATGAAATTATCCACAAAGTTTATGATGTGGTGGATGGAGAGGGTTGGGATGTTGATAGAATGTTGGAGGCATTGCCCGAGGAGTTTGCTATGCATATTCTGGAGAAGATGAAGCCTTCAGTGATGGAGAACACCCTAGATGTCCGTTATTGGAGGTTAGAAACTAGAGGTGATTTTAGCGTACGGTCAGCTTGGGAGTACTTGAGGAGAATGGATCATCCTAGGGTGGCCTACAAAATGATATGTGTTAAAGGTTTGTCATTCAAGGTCTCATTCTTCATGTTGAAAGTGTGGAGAGGCAAGGTACCATTAGATGATTTTATGAGAAGATTGTGGTACTTTATGCTATCCAGATGTTGGTGTTGTAGGGATAAAAAACAAGAGTCCTTGATTCATTTGTTCTTTACTTCACAAGCTGCCAGAATTGTGTGGAAATACTTTTTATCAAGGGCTGGAATTAATTTAGAGGGGCTAACAATGCATCTTTCAATTACAAAATGCAGGACAACTAAGGTTATACAAAGAATTAAACCTATCCTACAAGCACTGCCAGCGTGCATCATTTGGGAGTTGTGGAAAAGGCGCAATAGTTTCAAACATGGGGAGTCCGTAACGATTAGTAGAGTGATATACCAGGTCTTCTCATCTCTTCAATCTTTAGTGAGAGTTAAGAAGCCAGGGCTGGTAAATGTGCCTCACAAATGGGAAGAATAATTACACATGTTGGAGAACTATACTCCAAAGTTGAGGTATGATAAGGTGCTTTGGGAATTCCCAATGGTGGGATGGGTGAAGGTTAACACAGATGGTGCATCTAGGGGTAATCCGGGAAGGAGCTCTATTGGCTTTTGTATTAGGAGTACGGGTGATTTAATTTATGCACTTGGTAGGGAGATTAATGAAGTCACAAACACTGTTGCGGAGGTATGTGCACTACTGGAGGCAATAAGGGTGTGTAGGGATCATAACTATAGGCAAGTGTGGTTTCAAACGGATTCAATGATGTTGTTAAAGGTTGTTGAAGGTATATGGAAGCCTCCATGGAAGATTGTGGAATATATAGAGGAGATAAAGCAGTTGAGGACAGGGAGGAATTACAAGGTGTCACACACATTTAGGGAAGGGAATAAATTGGTGGATCATCTTACTAACTATGCCCTTGACGTGGGAGAGCTTGAATGTTATCATTTTTGGCATCTAGACTCAATGGGAAGGAGAATTATGAATGAAGATAAATGTCAATGTCCATGTTTAAGGGTAAAAGTAGCAAGACAATAGGCAGTAAGGAGGCAAGGTGGAGTAGAGTGAAGGAGAGCTTCATTGATCACCATGTACATGTCCTTAGGGAGGAGTACCTGGTGATTATGTTTTCTACTAACTGTTTTTGCTTTTTTGCAGGATATGTCATTGTGATCATGCCTTGTCACTCAATACGACCCCTATGGATGGTATTAGTACTAGATACTCACTCCCTTGAGGAAGGAAAGGTGACAAGAAAGACACAAATTCACTCGAGATGGCCAAAGGGTGATCAATATTATCAAAGGAATTGGCACTGTATTAAGGAAGAAATTGAGGCTTTGTGGGCCTGGTCCTTGGTGCAGCACAATGCTATGCCAAATTATATTTCACCCTTGGCAAGGTTGTCAACAAGAGAGATAGGGACATCACACGAGTTTGAAGGCAAAAACACGCCAACACTGCCCAGAAATATCATATACAAGAGCAAGGGTGTGATGTCCTTTTGGTAGCCATACGCGAGGGATAGGAAGGTTTCTAGGATAATACTTAGACAGTTCATATCCTAGTAAGTCAAAAAGGATATCATACAAGGAAAGAGTTCAAAACACACAGGACACCACACGCATTTCCTTACAAACACACTTTTGTGAGAGTCATCATCTTAATTGGGATTGTGTGGGAACAAGGCTTGTCTTATCACAAAGCAGGTACAAATATTAATGTTGCTATACATGTGGAACAATGGAAGCAAAGGGTGAGGGATGAAAATTGGATGTAGTATACACGAATGGATTCAACAACATTCACTGGAACACACGACATGGAGAACTGGTGCTCTACACCCTGCAATTGGCTATTCATTCAAACGCTAACCGCATCAATGTAATTTGGGATGAGGAAGAAAATTTTGGAGGATTGCCAGTATCTATAAATGATATTGATGATTTTAGGCATTGCATATCAACTTGTAACTTGTCAGAATTGGGCTTTAAGTGCAGTTTCTTCACATGGCGGAATGGAAGAGCGGATGGGGAGTGTATTTTCAAAAGATTAGATAGATGTTTGGGCAATATGGAGTTGCAACAAACATTCCCTGGGCTAGAGGTCACGCACCTATCCAAAATAGGGTCTGACCATCGACCTATGTTGTTGAAATATGATATTGAAGCTGCTCTAGTTAAGAAACCTTTTAGGTTTCTGAATTTCTGGATAAAGAATGAGAACTTCAAAGATGTTGTGAAAGAGAATTGGCATGCTGATTTTAGTGCAAATCTTTTTGTGATCTTCAATTACAAATTGAAGAAACTTAAGAAGACACTGACCACCTGGAGTAAGGCCATGTTTCGGGATATATTTCAGAAATTATCTAGCTTGGACGATGTGGTAGTAGTCCATGAGGCTCAATTCGAAGCATATCCAACACAAGAGAATAGGGAGAGGCTACAAAGAGTCCAAGCTCAAATGATCAAATATCTGGAAATAGAGGAGGACTTTTGGAGGCAAAAGGCTAGAATGCATGGTTCATTAAAGGTGATAGAAATACAAAAAAATTTCATTCTCATGTTAATGGAAAAAGAAAAAGACTCCAGCTCAAAAGAATTCAAAACAGTGGAGGTGCTTGGGTTGAAGATGATGCTGAAATTACGGAGGAGGCAGTAAGGTTTTTCAAGGAGCAGTTCTCTGAATCAGTAGTCCCTACAAAATTTAGAATCCTTGATCATATTCCTTCACTGGTCAAAATGGAACAAAATGAGGAATTGATGAGGCAGCCTACCAAGGAGGAAGTGAAGAGGGGAGTTTATGGCCTTAATGGTGAGAGTGCAAGTGGTCCGGATGGTTTTTCAGGGAGATTTTATCATGCTTGTTGGGACATTATTGGGGATGATATTTTTGACATGGTGAGTGTTGCCTTCAATGGGAATGTAATGCCTAAGTGTATAAATCATAGGAACCTTGTGCTCTTGCCAAAGAAGAAGGAGGTTTGTACATTTTCGGATTTGAGGCCAATAAGTTTGAGTAATTTCTCAAACAAGATTATATCAAGGGTGGTTCATGAAAGGTTAGTAGGGTTCCTTCCTAGCATTATTTCTGTGGAACAATCTAGATTTGTAAAAGGAAGGAGCATTGTTGAGAATGTAGTGTTAACACAAGAAATAATAACTAATATTACGCTTAGAACTAAGGCAAGGCCTAATGTAGTTATTAAACTTGACATGACTAAGGCGTATGATAGGCTCTCCTGTTTCTTTCTAACAAAGGTGTTAAGGAAGATGGGGTTTGGAGAGAGGTTCATAGGGTTGGTGTATGGAATTGTATCAAACAATTGGTATTCTTTATTAATTAATGGGCAGGACTATGGTTTTTTCAAATCTATGAGGGGTGTCAAGCAAGGAGATCCAGTGTCTCTGACACTGTTTATTATGGTTGCTGAAGCTTTGTCTAGGGGCCTTAATTCACTCCATATGAATTTAAACTTTTGTAGATTTGGCATGCCTAAATGGAGCCCTAAAATAAATCATTTGGCGTATGCGGATGATACTATCATTTTTTCCTCTTCTGATGAAATTTCCCTAAGGTTGGTAGTGAATGTGTTACATGCTTATGAAGAGGCTTCAAGGCAGTTGGTGAATAAGAGTAAATCAGCACTCTATATACATCACCTTGTGGATATGGATATTGTTGAAAATGTTGAACGGATTACTTGGATTGAAAGGAATGATTTTCCTTTTACATATTTAGGATTCCCTATCTTTTATGCTATAAGGAAGATGGATTATTACAAAGTCTTGATCACAAAGGTCATGGATAGATTACAAGGTCGGAAGGGGAAATTATTGTCAATTTGTGGTCGGGCAGTGTTAATAGCTAATGTTCTTCAAAGTATGCCCATTCATTTGCTCTCAGCAGTTAATCCTCAACATAATGTCGTTAATAAGCTCCACAAGATTTTTTCTCAATTTGTTTGGAGTAGTGCAATTGGAGGTACATCGAGGCATTGGGCATATTGGAACAATTTGTGTAGGCCTTGTGATGAAGGGGGTATTGGCTTTAGGTCACTTCACGAAGCGTCAAAGGCTTTGTTTAGTAAGTTGTGGTGGACCTTTGAACAAATCCTAGTCTATGGAGCTCTTTCATGTGTCAAAAGTATTGCAAGAAGTTAAATGCATTGATTGTTCCATGGAGAAATGGAACTCATATTTGGAGGAAAATGCTGGAATGTAGGGAGGCAATTGAGCATCAAATTATGTGGCATCCAAAGATGTGATCTTCTCTTTCTTTGTTTGATAATTAGACGGGGTTGAGGGCTCTTTACTTCCTTGTCCCTCCGGAGTTTGGAATTGATGAAAGTATCCACAATGTTTATGATGTGGTGGATGGAGAGGGTTGGGATGTTGATAGAATGTTGGAGGCATTGCCTGAGGAGTTTGCTATGCATATTCAGGAGAAGGTGAAGCCTCCAGTGATGGAGAACACCCTAGATGTCCGTTATTGCAGGTTAGAAACTAGAGGTGATTTTATCGTACGGTCAGCTTGGGAGTACTGGAGGAGAAGTGATCATCCTAGGGTGGCCTACAAAATGATATGGGTTAAAGGTTTGCCATTCAAGGTCTCATTCTTCATGTGGAAAGTGTGGAGAGGCAAGTTACCATTAGATGATTTTATGAAAAGATTGGGGTGCTTTATGCCATCCAAATGTTGGTGTTGTAGGGAGCCAAAACAAGAGTCCTTGATTCATTTGTTCTTTACTTCACAAGCTGCCAGAATTGTGTGGAAATAATTTTTATCAAGGGCTGGAATTAATTTAGAGGGGATAACAATGCATCTTGCAATTACAAAATGCTGGACAGCCAAGGTGATACCAAGAATTAAACCTATCCTACAAGCACTGTCGGCGTGCATCATTTGGGAGTAGTGGAAAAGGCGCAATAGTTTCAAACATGGGGAGTCAGTAACGATTAGTAGAGTGATATACCATGTCTCCTCATCTCTTCAATCTTTAGTGAAAGTTAGGAAGCCAGGGCTGGTAAATGTGCCTCACAAATGGGAAGACTTATTGCACATGTTGGAGAACTATACTCCAAAGTTGAGGTATGATAAGGTGATTTAGGAATTCCTAATGGAGGGATGGGTGAAGGTTAACACGGATGGCGCATCTAGGGGTAATCCGGGCAGGAGCTCTATTACCTTTTGTATTAGGAGTGATACGGGTGATTTAATTTATGTACTTGGTAGGGAGATTAATGAAGTCACAAACACTGTTGCAGAGGCATGTGCACTACTGGAGGCAATACGGATGTGTAGGGATCATAACTATAGGCAAGTGTGGTTTCAAACGGATTCAATGATGTTGTTAAAGGTATATGGAAGCCTCCATGGAACATTGTGGAATACATAGAGGAGATAAAGCAGTTGAGGACATGGAGGAATTACAAGGTGTCACACACGTTTAGGGAAGGGAATAATTTGGCGGATCATCTTGCTAACTATGCCCTTGACGTGGGAGAGCTTGAATGTTATCATTTTAGGCATCTAGACTCAATGGGAAGGAGAATTGTGAATGAAGATAAATTTCAATGTCCATATTTAAGGGTAAAAGTAGCAAGACAATAGGCAGTAAGGAGGCAAGGTGGAGTAGAGTGAAGGAGAGCTTCATTGATCACCATGTACAAGTCCTTAGGGAGGAGTACCTAGTGATATTTTTTTCTACTAACTGTGTTTGCTTTTTTGCAGGATATGTGATTGTGCTCATGCCTTGTCACTCAATACGACCCCTATGGGTGGTATTAGTACTAGGTACTCACTCCCTTGGGGAAGGAAAGGTGACAAGCAAGACACAAATTCACTCGAGATGGCCAAAGGGTGATCGTTATTATCAAAGGAATTGGCATTATATTAAGGAAAGAATTGAGGCTTTGTGGGCCTGGTCTTTTGTGCAGCACAATGCTAATCCAAATGATATTTCACCCTTGTCAAGGTTGTCAACAAGAGATACAGGGACATCACACGAGTTTGAAGGCAAAAACACGTCAACACTGCCCATAAATATCATATACAAGAGCAAAGGTGTGATGTCCTTTTGGCAGCCATACGCGAGGGATAGGAAGGTTTCTAGGATAATCCTTAGACAGTTCATATCCCTAGTAAGTCACAAAGGATATCATACAAGGAATGAGTTCAAAACACACAGGACACCACACGCATTTCCTTACAAACACACTTTTGTGAGAGTCATCATATTAATTGGGATTGCGTGGGAACAAGGCTTGTCTCATCACAAAGCAGGTACAAAGGTTAATGTTGCTATACATGTGGAACAATGGAAGAAAAGGGTGAGGGATGAAAATTTGTGTAGTATACACGAATGGATTCAACAGCATTCACCGGAACACACGACATGGAGCACTGGTGCTCTACACCTTGGAATTGGCTATTCATTCAAACACTAACAGCAGCAATGTGGCTAGGCAGTGAAAAGAACAAGTTTCTTCAACAGCGGATACTTGGCCTACTTGGGCTCTTTCATAAAGTAGCTAGGCTAGTTTTAGTATTTTTGTTCATTTCGTATAGTCCTACCTCTAGTAGGACAACACAGACTTGTTGTTATTTTTTGATTTTATTATAAATATAAACTAGCCCTAGGCCCTTCCTAGTGGATTACTAAAAAAAAAACAACTCACCCGAACCCTCGGGACTCCAAACAAATTATGCACGTAAGTCTAAAAACATCATACGGACTTGCTCGTGCGATAAAATCATGAAAATAAAATGTAAATCTATTAATTAAACCTCAAAACCCATCATTTTCAACAAAAACTCTTAAAGTTCATAATTTCTCAATCGGATGTCCGAATCACGTCAAACGAACTCCGTTTTTTACCAAATTTCACAGTTAACCTCTAAATATCATAACAAAGCTTTACCAGGCTCCGAAACCAAAATACGGACTCGATAACAATAATTTTTAGTATTATTTATTTTCTTTAATTTTCAAATATTTTAGCAAAACAATTTCTTTCTAAAATTTATTTCTAAGGCGTAGGACCTCGGAATTAATTTTCGGGCATACGCTCGAGTCCCATGTTTTACTGCGGACCTCCAGGGATCGTCGGAATACGGACCCGGGTCCTTTTACTCAAAATGTTGACCAAAGTCAACTTTTATCAAATTTAAATTCTAAAAATCACTATTTCTCATATTTTCACATAAAACCTTTTCGGTTTCACGCCAGTATTGTGCACGCAAATCGAGGTATCTAATTTTTAGTCTTTTTATGGTTATTAAGCATGGAACGGAGTCAAATTTTGATAAAATGACCCCTTGGGTCATCACAAATTTCCTGTGGTCTTAAGCAACTGCGAGAGATTTCATTCGGTCTGCTGCCCTAAAAAAGGTCACTACATCACTCATCTCTCTTATTTGTTCATATCCTTTGAATGATATAAATGCGTTTGTTATCTTCTAAGAATCATTATTGTTTATGGTGTTTGTGATTAGTATGTTAGTACTTATGTTTTATTAAGGCTAATGTTTGCTTGTGATTATTTATCTTGCCGTTTCGAGTCTTAAATTGATGATTGATCAAGCCAAAGAGTGATTCTTGATGGGTTTCGTTTATGATTTCTAACAGTCTACATGTTAAGTTGTAATGTGTGTTGAATGATTGTGCATAATTGCCTAAAACGCACAGTCTTTCACTGATGAATGTAGCAAGCTTTACCTTTATATGTTCCTTCTCTGTATTATGTTAGTCCTGTGTTTAAGAATATTGTCTGATAGTCATACATGAGTTAGATCTGAAGGTTTCCTAATTTCACATCATCTAACTTTTTTTTGAACTCAAACTCCACTAGGCATTGTGCCTAGGGTTAATTTTTATATATATAACAATAAAAGTACAACAGTGGAGGGGGACATAAACCTGACCTCTGAAGATGAATGAACACTTGGTCGTCCAATTATCACAATAAAGTGACCCTGAGTGCTATGGTAAGATAGACCTATAGTGATGAAACAAATGCCTATCCAACATTCATAGACACTTGGGTATACAAAATTAGAGTGAAGTAAGCCTAGGTCAACTATACAAAAAGGTACTAGAGATCCTAAATTTACTAAACAAGAGAGTTAGAATATCATCTTATGTATACAACAAGTTCTACATCTAGTAAAAATGTAAAAAATCCCTATGAGATGAGGCAAAAAACATGTGATAGTAGAGGGAACTATCTTCCACATTGCTTTGACATTGAAGACAAAGAAAGACAGGTTGAAGATAGTTGACAAAAAGACATATGAAAATGGGCTGTGGATTTGCTGTTGACTACTGCTTCTTAAAGAGGAGAGTGAACAATGTCCTGCTTCGACTAACAAGGAAATCTTAGAACTTGCAAGTGGATGTTTCTGGCTTCTGAGCCTCTACTGCTGGGAAAAGCTGGGTGAACAAGGAAGGAAAATTAGGTTTGAGCCCCTGGGAGATTCCCGCTGAAGGCATGTGAGGATGGTAGGTTGTTGTGAGTGAGCCTGATGCATGGAAGCTGGTAAATATAGGGTTGACTACTGTTTGTATGTCATCTGTGGTCTTCTGATGGAATTTGTTATGAGAAAACAAGGGGCATCATGAGTGGAGATGATGATGACTGTGTTCTGTAAACATTTTGGGTACAATGTTTATAGATCTATGTGTCTAAAAATTGGAAACTTGTCCTTCATTTGAGGAAATTGATTTAGTGTTTTGGGTAAATTGGTGCATTTTCAGTAGAATAAGCATCTTTGATGCTGATACCACACATTGGAAAGGAAACAATTGACCAAGACTTCTCAATGTACCTGCAAAAAATAGCAAACATGTTAGCAAAATATTGCTTTGTTTCCAGGTTTTTGTGGATTCTAAAAATAGAAAATGGGTGAATAGGACTGGTTGAGGTTACAGATGGATTTTAGGATTTGTGGGCATCTCAATATCTTTGTGGGTAGTTACTTGATGGTTTTTATGAGTTGTGTGGGGAGGGGGGATGTGGTAGCAATTATGGCTAAGATGATATTCAGGGGGTGAACTAATGCAACATTGTGGTGTGAGGATATTTGAGAGGGGGTTGGTTGCATTCCACTGGGAATCTATAGACAAAAGGTAAGGGGGTGTTCAATTGGTGTATTGAGAGGTGTAGCTGTGGTGGAGTGTTTTATAAAGATCTATCTGTTGGAGTCAATCTAGTGGTATTTTGCTTCAACCAATTGGTATATTTCCAAAAGTCTAAGCATCATGGATGCTATACCATACTCTGGAAATATACCAATTGATTGAACTTGAAGAGAATGAAACCTGCAAAAAAAGAAAACAGTATGAGAGAAAAACTGAGCTTTAATGCTCAAATCGTTGGTTATGTTATTTCTGTGAGATCCATCAGTTTTTGCATTCAGGTACTTGTGTTTGCTGATGCATTAAGGGTGAATTGGAGTGGAATGGAATGGAGAGGTATTTGGTTGATGCTGGAAGGTGCTTGGTGACTGAGGTGAGGTGGAGTTCATTTGTATGTTTGTGTGGATTTTAGAAGGTGATGTGTATGATATTGTGTTGTGATCCAGTGGTGATGGGTAGGAGATTTGTAGAAAGGTGGTTAGGTTGATGGTAGGTTGTGGTTGATCATGGTGGTGTTTGGTGTGTGATTGAGAGGAGGTGAACACCGTGCCAATGTAACGAGCAGCCTTCGGTAGATTGAGCACCATAGGTGTTAATGCCACACACTGCAGGAAGCCTATAGGATCAACTATGTTATGCAAGGAGGTGGTGACTAGAGGATGGACTGGTTTGGTGCTAATGTGAGGATGTATTTGAAATTTGGCAGTTGCCAAGAGGCTACAAAATGGTGGTGTTAGGTGTTAGGTATTGATTGGACAATTATGTCAGCTCCCATACAAATTAGGATGTCAACCATATCCATGAGAGTTGGTGGAAGGTTCTGTTGATGGATCTTAGAGTTTCTTAGTTAGCTTGCGTCTAAAGGCAGGGGTGCCCATTTCATCTAAGTGTATCTGACTTCTAATATGAGCAGGGAGATGTGTCAGGTTGGTGTAATGGATGATGGTAGGGAGAGTATGGCTGATTTTTGAGAGTGAGTCAGCAGGAGTGTTGGCTTCCCTGTACACATGACTATATGTGATGGCATCACATTGTTCGTAAATGATTTTGAGCTTCTGAACATTCATGCTAAGGTTCCAAGGTGGTGTTGCAGTAGTTGTCAACCAATTAACCAATAGGTAATAGTCAACTTCAAATTGAATTTTGGTGAACCTATTGTTGATACACCAGTTGATGCCCATGTAGGCTGCTTCAGTATCAGTCAGGTTGTTGGTGCCTTCACCCAAAAAAGATGCAATTGCATGAACGAAGTCACCTTTGTGATTTCTGATGATTTCCAATGCACCTATCTTACCGGGATTGTTCAAAGCACTACCATCATTGTTTAGTTTAACAAAATCAGTTTTTGGTTTTTCCCAAGTGACCTGGGTGATTTTGGTGTGAAACTGGAGGATTTCAACAGTATGGTATAATATAGTCACTCAAGAGGCCAGGTAATGGTTGGGTAGAAGGATTTGAGCAGCAGGTTGATGTCATAAGTAATGTAGAAAATTACTCTGGGCATTGAAAATTGTCTGCTTCCATATTTGGCTCCACACCTATTTTTCCACAAGTTCCAACAGTTAGTAATAGGGAGGGTATCCAATAGCAGTTTTTAGACTTCATTTTTACTATTTTTCATCCACCATATCATTATAAGAGTGTCTAAGGGCATTTCCTTAAATAGAAAGCATGTAGGAGCAAAGAAGACTTTCCAAACATCTTTGGCAAAATGACCTCTGCTAAAAATATGGTGAACTGATTCAGCCGGAGCTTTAATGTAGCATACATATTATTGAAAGTGGGAGGTCCAAAAACTTCAACTCTGTCATATGTGAGACCTCTCCATAAACAGAAGGACCATTTGAAAGGTATTTTCTTGTTCCATATCATTCTATTAGTGAGCAGAGTGGGCCTGTTCTTCCTTACTACATTCCAAGCAGAAGCATAAGTGAAATTGCCTGCATTTGTTGGTTTCCAAATAGCCTTATCCGGTATCTGAAGGTTGTGATAGATAGGTACTTAAAGAATGGAAGGAACCATGTGTGCAGGGGCAATGTTGTTGACTTTCTTAATGTCCCACGTGCCTGAAGACCAAAATTCTGAGACGGTAATGTCTCCAGGTCTACCTCCTTGTAGACTGTAACTAGCTAGATATCCAATGCCCATCAAGTTATCCCACCAGAATGAAGAAATGGCTGAGTGTAGTCTACATTGAATGTGTATTTCAACTTCTTTTTTTGTTTTTCATCATCTTTTTCCAAGCATGTAATTGGACAGAAGCCCAATTTTTAGAAATGGCGTGGGATCTATGGCAGTACCTTGCAGTTAAGAATTTGCTCTAAATGGTATCCTTGGTTCTGAACCACCACCATTGTTTAAGTTCTAGGGATTTGCAAACATCCTCAAATCCAATTCCACCCTCCTCCCGTGGGTAAGCTTATTTTTTCCATGATGCCCAATGTTATTTATTCTTGTTCTGATCCATTCCCCAAAACAAGTTGGCTGCAAGTTTTTCAATCTGCTTGATCACAATTTTTGGAGGGGAAACTGCAGATGGAAGGTGGATGGGGAGGGACTAGAGTACATACTTGACAAGAGTTGCCCTACCCCCATGAGATAAGAGTTTGCCATACCATCCTCTAATCCTTCCCACTACCTTGGAAGTGATGGAGTTAAAGTGGATGATTCTCTTCCTACCAATGTATAAAGGGCAACCAAGATAGGTAAGAGGAGAGTCTTTTCTAGGAAAAACTGTGATTTGTTGAATCCTTCTGATGGTGTACTGAAATTCATAGGGAGAGGTCATGAAGTGACTCTTATTATTGTTGATCAATTTCCCAGGTGTGTTTTCATAAGCCTGAAGGATGTCCATAACTTTCTGTAGTGAAGCCCTACCCCCAGAGGTAAATATTATGATGTCATCAGCAAAACTGAGATGAGTTTCCTGAGGGCCTCTTCTCTCCATATAGAAACCATTGAAGAGCTGGTCATGAGTGAGCCCATTAAGCATTTTGGATAAAATTTCAGCACCTAAGATGAAAAGAGCAGGTGCCAGAGGATCCCCTTGCTTAAGCATGAACGTGAAGTGTTTATATGTTTTTCTTCCTTATACTTGTGTCTATTCAACCGTGAACGCAATTTTTGAGTGGTCACTATGGCATCTTTGTGATCTCATCTAGTTATTGTTGCATCTGTTTACTTAATTTTGTTTGGATTGAACATTTTCCTATGATGAATACCAATGTGGAGATCAAGTTATTTTTTCTTCATGAATCAATCATGATCTTGTTTCCTTTTTCTTTGTTATAAGTGACTAATAATTTATTGTTTAGCTGAACTTGGTTGTCTCTTGATTAGTTAACATCTTCATCTTCAGTTGCATATTCAATTCAAAGTTTACTTGGTATAGTACCCCCCCCCCTCCCCCGTCTCTAATCCCTTTAAGTTATTATTGGTCTTTGAAAAGCTTACTTGCATTTTATCTTTAAAATTATCTTCCTTAAAATAGGACTCAGTTACTCCGTTATAATCAAGTAATAATTTGTGAATGAGAAGCATGACCACCATATATATAGATGCTAAACTAGAGTTATGTTTGGGTCAAACTTGCTTTTTATACAATGCTTTCCTTTATCTGTAAATCCCTCTCCTCGTGACTTGTTTAACTTGATCTTGAATGTGCAAAGCTCCCTTGTCTGTATGAAGTCATAATTTCACTTGAGGAGTTCATGTAATTAACTAAATATTGTATGTTCCTGTTTGATTCCTGATTTCATGCTTTGTCCAGAATCACCCCAGTCTCTTACCTATTGATGATTTGAAACTAAATTATCATTAAATATTTTGAGGTCCTTTGTTGATACTACCCGAACATGATGACTTGTTTAGCGCTAACACTGTTAGGAGTATGAGTCTATTGAATCCTTTGAGATTCCATGTTTTAATCTATAAATTTGCAGTCAATTTTAGAATTCAGCCTTGCTCCTAATAACCTCTGTAAAAAATGTTTAGTCATGATTGTTTTTTGCGAATCTTCATTAATGACATTTGGAGTGTTAAGGGGTATTATCAACCCATATATGTGCAAGAATGAAACAAATCAGTTCATAGTTGGTTTCCTGAAACAAGGACATTCGTATCTGTTGAGTTGTTGCATATATGAACCTATATAGCTTGCCTTTCCTTAGAGTGTGTTTCTTCTCTAATGCTTAGACCTTTTGTGATGACCCAAAAGGTCATCTTGAGTAATTCCAATTAAGTCTGTGTTCCGAGGCCTCGAAAGCCTCCGTTAATCTCACCTCGATATGCGTGCGTAGCCCGGGCAGGTAGCCGGGAAACTTCCATGTGAAAATTTGATAAAAATGGGATTTTTGATCTGAATAATTGAATAAAGTTGACTTTGGTCAACATTTTTGGTAAACGGATCCGTACCCGTGATGTAATTGATTCCTTCATGAATTTTCGAAAATCTAAACGTGTGGGCCCGGGGTCGAATTTTAGTATTCTTGGAAGAATAGTAGGAAATGCATAACTTGGCTTAGAAATTGATTTATTGGGTACTTATTGATGTTAATAAATCCATTATGTCTAGATATCCCCGATTCGGAGTTGGATTCGAGAGGAAAGGCTGTGATTGAGGCTTGCCTTGCATCTTCAGAGCAGAGGTAAGTGTTGGCTTAACCTCAACTTGAGGGATTAGGTATAGAGTCTTATTTGTTATGTGCAACTCATGTACAACGTATAGGCGTGGTGACGAGTGCCTATGCGTTGCGGTCAAGTATGCCCGTGAGTCAATTGTGATGAAATTTTGTTATGTTCCTAATATTCCCCGCACTATGAGTAAATTATGAATTAAAAGTGATACTTGATGTTGTTTCATGACGTGGAGAGTTATTGAGTTATTTGCTCCAGTTGAGGCTTACACTGTTGAAATTGTATTTCTGATGCGAGGTTGGTTATAGCTGAGACCCTTGTCGGCCATTTGTTGATATTGTAATTGATGAATTCTCCTTGCTGGGACAAGGGAATTGTATT
>ML291624.1:1623-16436 GCA_005239495.1 Nicotiana undulata
AATTTCCAAACCCCACGCGATCGCAGCCCCCTTCACGCGACCGCGAAGACTATCCAACTTCGCCCCCACGCGCCTGCCTTATCCCTACGCGATCACAAGAAACCTCACGCGACCGCACTGCCTAACCTGCTCGTTCTCTGCGATCGCGGGCATACTTATGCGATCGCAGAGAGTAAGTACCGACCCCTCTCAAAATTCTCTCTGCGATCGCAGAGAGTAACAATCTGCTGCACTGACACCAGAAAACCAGCAGTTTCTATAAGTCCAAAATGAGTCCGTTAATCACCCGAAATCAATCCCGAGCCCCTCGGGACTCCAACCAAATTTACCAACATATCCCATAACATCATTCAAACTTGTTTGCACTCTAAAAACATCAAAACTAACATCAAAACTCCAAATTCTCATCCAATTCAAGCCTATGATTTCCAAAAACTTCCGAAACTCGCATTTGATCAGAAACCCAACCAAATCATCTCCGAATGACCTGAAATTTTGCGGACAAGTCCAAAATGACCTAACGAAGCTACAGCAACTCTCGGAATCCCATTCCGACCCTCGGATCAAAATCTCGCCTATCAACCGGAATTCGCCAAAATACTAACTTCGCCAATTCAAGCCTAATTCTACATCGGGCATCCTAAAAATATTCTGAACACACTCCTAAGTCCCAAATCACCTAACGAAGCTATCCGAACCATAAAATACGCATTCCGAGGTCGTTTACCAATAAGTCAACTCTTAGTTGACTTTTTCCATTTTAAGGCTGTTCTTAAGGACTAAGTGACTAAATTCTCATTTAACCATTTCGATTTCAAGCCTATCAACTCTAACACATTAATAATAGAATAACCAATATATAATAAGCCACTAACAACAGTTATAATGTAGGTTTCGCGTAACGACAGACCGGGTCGTTACAATGCAAAAATGATGCTTTCTTATTAAGAGAACTTTCAATTCAGGCGCCAAACTAAATATGTGAGAAATCATGTATGATGCCAAAAAAATGATGAACAAATACTATAACTCGCATCATGATCATTTTAAATGCATCGTTTTCTTAATAAGAAACATAATCTAAGTAAAAGTATGGATAAATATCAATTGAAACATATACTTGTACCTTACAAGCTTTTGAGTCTTAGGAATGATTGAGTATCTCAACATATGCACAATATAGTGTCCTCAAGGTTAAAAAACCTTTTGAATTTGAAAGAAGTACTGATACTCTCACCAAGAGAATGAATATCATAAGTAATTCTCTTCTTCTTTTTTTGAAAAAAAAATACCTTAAGCACACGACGACATAAAAAGCATGTATACTTGCTTATTCTAATGTTTATACAAATGACATGGTTCATGCAAGACATACATTCGTGCTACTCAAACATAACACCAAATAGAATAGTAGTATAATGTAGCTAGTCGGCTCAAGCAATATATACTTATCATTTTACACTTTAAAAAAATATTAACTAGATATGCATCAAAAGAGACTTAGATAAACTTTAATGATACCGGTCACTCAAGTTTTACCAGCATGTGTAATAGTTCTTTCATCCTCTATAAAGTATGTGTAAACTTTGAAGCATCTTTAAGCATGTGCCTGGACCAGCCGTTATGCAAATATCATTTATCCCTTTTATGGCTGGACTCAAAATTCCTGTAAAAGAAATATTAATTTGTTTTTGGTACCCAAATCGTTTTGGGTCCTTGAGGGTTAGTAGTTAGAGTAATTGGAGATGCATATATTTGTTTAACTCTCCAAACATATTTTGATCTAACATAACTTTTTGCAAATAATTTATGTCCAAAATTACCACAATGATGGCATGTAATATGAGAAGAAGAGTGTTTACCTGCAGCTGTCTTATTAGTTGACTTGGAACATTCTTCAGTCAACTTGTTTAAAGTAGGACATTTACCAATAGATCCATTTTCAGTCGACTTATAGCTATTAAGCCAAGGAGACGGCTTTGATCTATCAAATTAGTGGTTAGGGAATTTGTGCAAGCTGCTTATTTATTTGCGAAGCTCAAAATTTTCTTCTTGAAGTAAGTTGTTCTCCACCAGATATTCTTTAAGCTGAATATTCCAGTCTTTTTTTTTAATTTCTCAACTTGTTATATCTATTGAGAACTTTCTCAAGGTCGTCGAGAATCAATTCAATATTTTCCTGCAATTCATCACATTTATCGCAATACGTAAAAGGAGTAGGACATACCTTGTTAGTTTCTCCCACTGCCATGAAACATAAGTTCTGCATTCTTTCGTGACCGTTTTCTTCATCAGATTCATTCTCAACGCTTTTGAGATCACAATCCATAATAACATTAAGGCACATCTCGTGAGTTTCTCATCTTTCCTTGAGAGATGTGTTTGTCATTTCTTCTTGATCATCCTCGTCGCTCCAAGTTGAGATTCTATGATTTTTCTTCTTGAGGTTAGGACATTTTAATTTCATATGTCCAGGTTTACCACATTTGTAGCAGCATCCGTTCTCTTATTGTTGAACCTCATTCTTGTGGTTCTTTTGATGATTCCGGATGGATTGAGATTTTCTATTATGCTTCTTTCTATTATTCCTTTTTCTCGTCGTGGGTATTACGGCCAAGTCTTCCCGATCTTCACCATTTTCAGATTCTTCAAGATTTGACTTGGATTCAATTTTCGTAAGTTTGTTGGTTTCCCCATGGATATTTTTCAATCTGTCCCATATAGATTTAGCAGTTTGCATGTGGATATTTTCTTATATTCTTCTTCACTAATCGCACAATAGAGCATGTTGATTGTTCTAGCATTTGTTTGCATAATATCCAATTGTTATATTGTGAAATCAAATATGGATGCCCCTTTTATAAGCTTCTTTCCATTAATGTTGTTCGGAATAGGCTTGGTCCATTCTGAATAACTAGCCAGGCTCGATAATCTATTGATTGAACATAAACCTTCATTCTTTCCTTCCAATGGCTATCATTTTGAAAGTACGATGGCCTTCTTGTTGAGTAACCCTCTTGAAGTACGGTTCCAGTAATTTGATGACCTGCCATGGATCTTTTCTCACTTGTTGTTAAGCAAAAATAAAAATGTGAGACTTGCTCTGATACCAATTGAAAGTACAAGAGAGGAGGGGTGAATTGTACGCCTATTAAAAATTTGGTCGACTATATTTAGACTTAGTCGACTGATGCAGAGACAACCTGCACAGAACTGTTAGTACCTTCCATTTAAACAAGTGTAAATCACAACAAACAGTAAAGGACCAGAATATAATATGAGAGCGATAAAGTAAATGAAACCAGAAATTTTTATACTGGTTCGGAACTAATGTGGTATCCTAATCTAGTCCTCTTGGGTTGCAAGAATATTGTCTTTTAGAGCACTTTGTAAATTGAAATAAGTACAGGCTTTGTGGTTTTCAGCGATCACCACCAACGTTGACAAGGTTGGTTTTTACTCGCTCACCAACAACGAACAAAGGGTTAGTTTTCACTCGCTCACCAACAACGACAATTTGGTTTTCACTCGCTCACCAAAGAAACGAACAATGACCTCTCAGTATTTTTCTCTTTCTCTCTATCTTTTATGACACTAGTAAACTTAAGAATACAGTGCTTGACTAAGGTGTAGAAAGAGTAGAAAAGTTATCTGCGAAGCTAGTGCTTTTCTTCTTTAGTAGAACTCCTTTTTATATCCTTTTCAACTTGTTCTAGCTATTGCATAACTTCAGGGAATTTTGAGAGTTCTTCTAATCTTCCTTGTAGCTGTTTGATGATTGCTTCCTTGAATCTTGGGGCAATATCTTCTTTTAGATCTCTAGACCGTTGCTTGGATATATCCTGCCAATGTAAGCTTTCCTTTTGAAAATGACCATTTAATTAAGGATCTTTTGCATTCTTTGGAATATCATAAATGCCTCTTGATTGTTGCTTCATTGTACTTCCTTAAATAGCAAAGTCATGATCCACTACTACCTTCACTTCCTTGTGCAATAGTTTTTACATTCAATGAGCCTTCTTTCCTTCTAAGAACTGCTTGTGTAGAGTCCTGACCCATTTTTTCATCCTATGTGATTCTCTTCTTTGTTTTTGGAAATATTAATTTTTTATTATAATATTGTAGTAAGAATATTCCATACGTAGTAGATCTTGTCCAAAACTTTAGGAAGCATTCTTCCATATTTCTCCAATATTCCTTTAGTAGGTCTTGAAAAATAATCTCTTTCCGTAATATAGATTGTACTATATTCATAATATATTTTCTTTCTATAGAGAATATATTCTTCCTTGGCCTTGTAGTATCTTTTCCAAATAGGATCTTCCTTGCCCAAAATGATAGATCTTCTCCAGGATTTTAGCAATCTTCTTTTCAAGATATTTAAGAACTTTTTCTTCCATAATTTCCGTAGAGTCTTCTTCTGATATTGTAGTAAGCCATTCAATATTTGAAATTTCACTTTCAAATATTATTCCTTCTATGACGCTTGGTGATTAAATCTCTAAATAATCTTCCTTGATAAATTCTTCACAAGATATTCTCTTTCCCATATTTGTTTGGATCTTTACCAGCACCTTCTTTCTTAAATAAACATGTGCAAAAGAAGATTATTACAAGTAAATGTTCTTTGATTAATAATTATATTGGTTTGATATCATCAAAATTAATACGCGAAACCTTAAAGCTAACACTAGCTAGTCTAAGTGGCCGCACAAAGCACGAGTAAATTCCAAGTGATCGTAGAGAATCGCGGGTAAGTTGCTACTGACCGTGCAGAGCACCAAATCAAAAAAAGAAAATGTTTTCTTTAACTTGTGATATAACACAAACAGAAGGAGTAACATTTAAACCACTGTACTTCCTCCGTTTTAATTTATGTGAACGTATTTGACTGGGCATGGAGTTTAAGAAAAAATAAAAAAAATTGGAATATGTGATCCTAAACAAGTAAAAAAGGGGGCCCAGTGTATTTGTGTTGTTATAAAAACTTCTTATTAAGAATTAAATTACAAGTTTGAGCCAAATATTACCAAATTTAGAATGAGGTCATTCTTTTTTAAACAGACCAAAAAGAGAATAGGTTCGCATAAACAGAAACAAACACGGAAAGAGAGGAAGTACTATTTTCTCAACAAAAGGTTTGGCAAGAATGGTGACATCACATTCACTTTCACAAGTGTACATATAAGTACTTGCAATAGTTGTACCCTTTAACGTCTGTTTTGGTTGTCCTCTTTTGGCTTCTTCTGCGTTGAGTAGTAGGATTCGAAAAGCCTCACGTTTCTTTTCCCTTATAGCTGCTCTTTATGAGGTAGTTATATTCTTCATTGGTCATCACTTCATCATCCCTTCTTTTTTCTCATCATCATCAGTACGGTTACTTCTAAAGTTAGTGCCTCTTCCAAATTCTCTCCAATTTCTTGGTTATATGTTTGTGTCCAAAAATTAACCCCATCCCTCTCCAAAAGGTCACAATTTTATGGGAGGTAAAGTTTACTCTTCCTTTTTTTTTTTTTTAAAAAAAAAACTGAAGTTGAAAAGAAAAAAAAAAGGAGTTGTGTATGTTGTATATAATTTTGTGCATCCTACTGTAAATCTATACTATATTAAAAGCACGAAGGCGTTTAGTAAATGTCGTTTGCCTTTTATACTCTTATACAATAGAGTTCACATTAGATAAAATAGTCATATGAATTGAAAGCAACTATAATTTTATTTATACACGTTTTCTTATTTGAATTGTGTAAGATATTCTACTATATTTAGAACTTTTGAAGTTTACTATAATTATACAACTTTGACATTTTTTAATACTTTTTTTCCCCAAAAAAACGTATCTACACTAAACTAATAGTTAGGAATTTGTATTCAACTTCAATTCCTACAAAATTGCGTAAGAAGGAAATTGTATCTATTTTTGTTGTGAAATTTTTTTTCTTGATTTTCTGCTGTAAAAGAAAAAACGAGTCTTTGAAAACTTTCTCTTCGTTTATGATAACCAAAAGATAGCAGAACCACATTATATTGTTAATTTGATCCTTTGAAATATGTTCCTTAACCTTTTTCTTTTATTTCACAGTATCAAAATAACGTTTTTTTTACTAAAATCAAAAACAATCCTAAGCGTAAGTAAAAAATTATCGTTTCAAGAAGGTACAAATTTCTCCTCAAAGTGTTAGTAATTCCTAATTTAAATAAAAAAAGACGTATACTGAGAATTATAATTTTATCTAATATAAAATATACTTACGCAAAGTAAAAAAAGCCCATCTACAAGTTTAAAAAAAAACATTCCTAAATTTCTCACATAAATAAAAGAAAAGTACAAAAAGAATGCATTCCTAAAATTCATAAATAAATAAATGAGAAAAGTAAGTTTTCAAGAAGGAATTAGATTTTGTTCAATTCCTAAAATTTAAGTTAAATAAAAGAGAAAATTATCTTTTCAACTTGTAATGAAATTGTAATTAAAGAGAAAATACTTTATTAAAAAGGAAATTCTAACTACTTTTGTTATGATTTTTGTTTTTCGGGAGCTCTGATCCGTATCAAACAAAAACTTAAGGAGTCTTTTGTTAACCTTTTTTTATTTCTATTTTGAATTTAGAGATGTTATATTTTTACTTTAAATACAATTTAATTTCTTAAAATGCGTCAAATTCATTTTAATTTGATGTAATGAAACGAACCATCCTTATTTTTTATAAAATTATATTTAACATTATTTTTTCACCAAAACTAATAATATTATAATTCATAAAATTATTTATGGATAAAATATCTTCATTACACATGTACCCCATATTAAGAAATATAAAACTTTTGAACAATACTATTCAATTATGTACACTTTAAATGCAGATGTTGAGTGTCATTCCCAAAGTATTTCTAACATTTTTTATTTTGAGTTAAAGAGTAAAAAAATTATGAACATTGGATAATTTAAATTTAATTACAGTATTTATTAAATTAGTATTTATATTTTTAATACATAAATTTTATAGAAAGTGTTGAATATAGGGCAATCGACATCCACACTATGTTAAAATACAGAGACCCTCAGAGAAATTTTTTATTTTGAGTTAAAAGAGTAAAAAATTATGAATATTGGATAATTTAAATTTAATTGTAGTATTTATTAAAGTAGTATTTATATATTTTTGATACATAGATTTTATAGAGAGTGTTGAATATAGGGTAATTTTTCATACTATATTAAAATACGGAGACCCTCATAGAAATATTATTCACCTTTTTGTACTTTAAAATTAACTAAATTTGGTCATTAAATATTTTCTTATTTAAATTGATAGAAACTAAGCGTCCACCAAACTGTATAGAGAACCCGGTTCTCTATCAGTTCCCAACGTAAGTAACAAACTGTAAAACCAAACAGTAAGGCGACCTGGTCCTCTACCAGTTTTCTCAAAAATACACGGAGACAACAAGTAGAAAAGATGCTGGATTTTTACGTGGAAAAATCCCAACTCAAGGGGACAAAAATCACAACCTACACTGATAGGATTTCAACTTTACTAACTTGTAATCTCAACTATTACAAGCCACTTTGTAATCACTCTCTTACAAAGACCTCAACACACTAACTTGTAATCTCAACTATTACAAGCCACTTTGTAATGACTCTCTTACAAAGACTTCAACACACTAATTGTAATACACTTATTACAAGCCACTTTGTTACTCACTAGTTACAAAGACTTTAACTTATGACTACACTAGTCACAACACAAACACGGATGGTTTATGATTTTGAGTTTCCTAAAATAAAGCTTCTAAGAAAGCAAGATAGGAGTTACAATGAAGAACAAAACACAAGATTACAACTCAACTAAGGACTCAAATATACTCGTGGTGGAACTGGTCCGTAGTGGAGTTGTCTTCTTGTTCTTGACACACTTGAGCCTTCAACAATGGAGCAGATCTTCAATGCTATGAAGAATGTAGTAAATGCCCAAGTGAATATCTTGTTTTTTCATCCAACAAGATATTATATCTCAAAGACATCCCAAGAATGATGTACATACTTAGTTGGTACACTTTACAACCAATAGGAAGTGACTGCTACACTGTTTCTACACTGTAGCGTGTACAGTTGCAGGCAGTCACTTTCTGCCACTACTTTCCAGCTGTAAAGTTGACTTGTACTTCTGTCTGGGGAATGTCAAGGGATCAGGTCCCTAATCTGTTCCTTGTGAGTTCAAATGTACACTGCCCAGATTTCTTCGTGCACTGTGCAGACAGTCACTTTCTGCCACTGCTTTCCAACAGTAAAGTTGACTTGTACTTCTGTCAGGGGAATGTCAAGGGATCAGGTCCCTAGTCCGTTCCTTGTGAGTTCAAATATACACTGCCCAAATTTTTTGTGAGTATATGCTGACTGGTTGTGCTGGTTACGCATCATGTCCTTTATGTGGTTATTTACATAAAAGTTTGTTACATCATCAAAACAAAATACTAACCCATCATAAATTATATAGGAAGTCATAATATCTTAACATAAATATATCTAGGAGAAATAAGAGCCATAATGATTAGGACATTTTCTTGTCCTACATTTACTTAGGTCTAAGGGGAAAATTCTATATACACGGTTTGTCACTATTAAAAGAGAGACACGTATACTTAATTAAGTATTTCTTTTGAAATTATTAAATGTAAATTTTAGATATTATACAAAAAATCGATAAAGAGAGAAAATGTTGTTCAAGTAAGAAATTTCAATATTTTCTATTATTATAAGAGCATAAAAGCACGAACTCCTAACGTAAAAATAAATGAATTATTTTCTTTACTTTTTGTTTAAGTACTCAAACACTGTTATAAATAGAATTCTATTTAAGATGAATATTTATATTTTAGAGAGATTTTAGAGATTTTATTTGGCGGCTAAGTCACTTTTCCCTATAAATAGAGGGGTCATATTCCATTAAAATTCATCCCAAAATTAAATAAGAATTTCCTCTCTCTTTCTCTGCAATATTATTCTTTTTCTTTTATTGTTTTATAACAAACACATTACTTTATAATTGTTACGTAATTATTAAAAATTATATATTTAATGATATAGGGTACACGCGCAAAATGCGTACCCTAGACTAGTATACCAAAAATGATATAACCTGTTATTTTAATTAATATATTGTGTGGCCATGAAGTGATCAATTATAAGCCCCCCATCTAAGATCAATCTTGAATGGGGGATTCAAATCTTTTGTGGTCCAGACTCCAGCATTCCATGTGTATTACCAACCCAATAATTTTTTGTACATTTTATACCCTTTTGTTATAATACAGATGTAATATAAATTTTTTGGTATACCAAAAATTTCGTCAAATGTGTACATTCTTCTCCTCTGTACATGCACCTCAGTTCTATCATTGGACAAGGTTTTGTCACTTGAAATTTGCATTCTTTCACAATTCTCAAGCTTGCAAATATATGATGAATAGTCAGATGGAATAATTCTCCTTTATTATGTACCACGAATAGAAGCACAATTATTTGAAAAGTAATTCAATTTATATTTGATCATAATATTTGAAAATTTTAAACAGTGTTTTAAAAGGTGTGAGCGTAAAACGAGACGTTTTACATATGCCTCAGTGAGGCGTAAACCCCGAGGCACAGAGCGTAAGCCTCATAGGTATTTAATTTTTAATATTTTATAAAATAATATAATTACAGTAAATATTTATAAACAGGTAAAATAGCATAACAATTGAATAAAACCATATATATATATATATATATATGCTCCGTCTCCATAAAAAAATGTAACAATTTATTATACGCTACTTATATATAATTAGAAGCACAAGTAACTTGAGTCGAAAAGAATAAAGTTTTTAATTGGAGGAACAAAAAAAATGACTAACCTGCAATTCGAACTTTGAACTTGCTGCTACGAAGGAAAATGGAGTTCTCTTTGTATTTTTTTTTTTTTTAAATTGAATATTCGTTGCTTTGGAGATATTAGCAGACTAACGGATAAGATAAAGAATTGAGAAAGACCATGAATTAGGGGTTCAATCAATAAAAAAAGGTCTTGACTTTTAAATTTAATACATTTCAGTTCCTTATTAAAACTTTTGAGTAATTATCAAGCTGACTTTTGATAATTTGGGTATTATATGAAGGACTTTCAACAAATTTTGGTTTAATTTGAAAAAGTCTCTAGGGCTTACCCTCGCTAAAAAACATGCCTCAAACGTCCGGGTGTATGCCCCGAATTGCTGGGCGTACACCTCTTGAGACTTTCTTCCCACACCATCACCTCGGAACGTTTTGGTGCGGCTCGCCTCAGGGCTCGGCCCGAAAACACCTTTTAAAACACTGATTTTAAACGATAAATTGTAATCGTTTTACATAAATTTCTATGTATGTAATTTTACCTTTTCAGGACTTTTTTTTCCTTCTCAAATTGCTGCTGAAATTGAACATGTTAACGTTTGTTTTTCGCACATTTGTTATTGAGCGAGGGTGAATAAGATTCTTATTAAAATTTACGATAATACATCAAATATTGTATTTTCGTAAGTATCATAATTTTGGACATTTATGTTTAATGCGTGGTTATTCTAATGATCTTGTAAATTACTTCGAACTTGGACGTTACGTTCTATGCTCTCACCATTGAAAGATAATTTGTAGTACCAATAATGAGATGTCGTCAATGCCCTAACGTGGCGGAAGATTAGGGAAATGAATAAAGGAAAATTCCACTAACATTCTTTGTTTCAGAATAAGTGCGCTAAATTTTTCTGTTTAGCTGAATTTTGCCAAAATTTCTATAATCACGGAGATCTGCCTATTAAAAAATTATGTAATTATACAAATAACATAAATAAAGATACAAAAATAATAGCACCATTATTTTTATGTGAACAACAAAATCAAACACCTTATGGAAAATTTTAAATTCGAAAAAGTATTAATGAAAGTTAAAAAAAGAAAACACTCCTCTACCTATTTTCAATTTGTGCGTTAGCAAATTTATGTATAATTGTTTTAGTCTCTTTTTAACTTTCATCTAAATTATTGAATATGTGAATTTTATCAAAATATTTACGATCCAATTTTGCACTAAAAATTTAAGTATTTTAATCCTTGCCGGTTCACATAAATAAACTAGGAGTAGTTTCTTGGAATTATCTGACCCCTGAAACTCCATACAGCCGCGAAACATCATAGCGACTATTCAGCTGACCACCTTTACTCCTTGTCCGTTTTTTCCCTCTTAAGTATTTATTTCTCTCCATAAATAATAAATCTCAAAGTCTAACAATTCTGATCACTTCTCTTCGTGTGTGCCGACCATTTCAAAACCCCACCCTTAATTTCTGTATATATATACACATTGTGATATATTGTTTCATCAAATTTCAGTTGCCACAGCTCTCATAAAACAAGGAACTCAGTCTTCTCTTTGGGAAACCAACAATTTTTCTTTGACGATTAATTAAGTTATGAAGAAAGGGAGAGGTTTCAGACTTGGGCGGAGGCTGGTGAGAGTTTTCAGCTGTTTTATTCGCCGGAGAACAAATGGGAGAGTCGGAGATAAGCGGCTGAGATCACAGGGATGTGGCAGCAGAGCCATTTCGAAGCTGAGTAAATGCTTACGCTTGCTGAAGCATGGAGCAAAAGGTCTCTGCTTTGCTAAACCCAATTCGGGTTACATCCGGGTCGGGCAAGAACCGGTTGATTCAAAGCAAGTGAGTGTACCGAAAGGGCACTTGGCTGTGTACGTGGGCGAGAAGATAGATGATACGTGTAGAGTTGTGGTGCCTGTGATATACTTTAATCACCCTTTGTTTGCGGATTTGTTGAGGGAAGCAGAAATGACTTATGGGTATAATCAGTCGGGTGGGATCCAAATCCCGTGTCGGATATCTGAATTTGAGAACGTTAAATCAAGAATCGCCGCCACGGGCGGTGGTGGGAACTGCCGTAGGTAGCGGAGGTGGATGAGCTGAAGCTGAGTCATTGGACATTGATGTAGGACTTGTGGACACATGGGTAAACAATTGTAACGTGCAAGGTCACAACCCTCCATATTAATTAGGCCCTCTCTTTTAGCCGAGAGATAAGGGCACGTTGGTATGGGGAGGTTTAGTTTATGTTAGTTTCTTTTTAGTATTTGAAAAAAAACAGAGAAGGTTTACAATGATGGCAAATGTTCTGGGTGTGAAGGGTTTATTTGTACAAATTTTTGTTAACCTTCTAGCTCAAATCTCAAATGAAATGCAGGTGTTTAAGATATTGAAATGTCTTTGTGTATCTGAACTATTCTATGTTCATCTTTATTTTTCTTTATTTGAATGAAATTATATCACAAATTGATCAAGATTCATCTCTGTTTAGTTTATTAATGGACGCATTTAGAGTTACAAGAATTGAATGATAGTCTGGCTTATGAAGAGACGATGTAGGGCTAACATAATTGATAGTAATACCTATAACAGCATGTAATTAGGAACTGTGGAATTGATTATCCTATAACAGTCAGAGATATAGTAAAGAAAAGAAAATTTTACCAGGTATACGCCCTATTTAGTATAAATTAAAATCATTTTAAAATATTATTTTATATAAATATATTTTATATTTTACAGCAAAATAAATATTTATGGTATATACCATCGTTGAAACATGAAATACGCTATTTATGTTTTTCCTCTCTCTTAGACAACTCGACATCTTATTTTTAAGGTGATTGTCCTTACTGTATTCATAAATACATAGCGCGAATACATGTGAATACATGCGCGTACAGTTGGACTGCCCTAATTTTAAGCGCTTTTTGTTGTTGTATTCATGAGTACATGGCGTGAATACATGTGAATACATGCGCGTACAGCTGGACTGTCCTTATTTTTAGGCGCTTTTTGTTGTTGTATTCATGACTTCATGTATACAGCAGCACGAACACAATGAATACACTACCGTAATATCTGAATAGTAGTTATAGGAAGTAATTATATATATGCATGATAGCTATAGGAAGTTAATAGCCACTAAGCAATAGTGGTTTACATTCCTCAAACTTTGCTTCTTTACGCTAGTTGGGGGTCGTGGGGTATTTTTTATCACGGCCAACTACGCCTTGTAAAAAGGACTAAGTGGTCGCTGCAAATATAATCCGGTTCAAAAGTCCGGAGTCGAATTCCTAAGGAACTAACCTATTTACTACAACTTTTAGTGACGCTAATGAGAAGCTCAGACAATTTTCAGATGCAAGATTTTAATTGATAATTAACAGAAATTATTTAACTAAGGAAAAATGACAATAAAAACTATCAGTAAGCAAGAATGAAGTTGAATTCAATGGTAAAAGGATCTAGGGTTATTGATTTCCCCAATTGTCGGATTAATTCCTGACACTTTAGCTATAATCTCGTCGTAACACTCTATAAAGATGATGAGTTCTTGGTTACCGTAATTATCTCTCGATCATTACGATAATTTACTAGAGCATTCTCTCGAACTACTCTAGTTAACAATTTGTACAACTCATAATTATCGCACCAAAGTTTCGTTATCTCTAACACTAGCTTTTAAATTCAAGTAATTAATCTCTTAACTTACTTGAAAGTGGTGTTGTTCAACAACAATCTAGCCAAGTGTTCTCTCTCAAGCAACACAAGATAACTAGACACGATTAATCAAGGGCCCTTTCACTTAATCACAAGACAACACCTAGTTGAACAATTATAGAGTAAAAACGGCTCAATTATATCAAAACATAATCAAGACTTCATCCAACTATTGGTTCCATCAACCTTAGATGACGGGTTTAGCTACTCATTCTACTAGACAAGATTACACTATGAAAAGTCATGACTAACAATGGAATTAAGAAGAAGAAGATGAAAACTTGTAGGGAAATTCTCCGTCTTCCTCCTTTTGTGTTTTTGCCTCCAAAGTCTTCTAAAAACATGTATCTTTTTCTTTTGGGCGAATTAGGCTTCATATAGGTCAAGGTTAGTCGCCTTTGGAATTACACAATTGGCCTTGGGCTATTTTTTTCCGGAAGCCCGTGCGCGGCCGCGGATTGACCGCACATTTTTGCCCTAGCCCACTGCCTGATGTGTGCGGCCAGTGCGCGGCCGCGCACCTGGAGGAATTTCTGCCGCTTGATTTTCTTTCTTCTTTTTGATCATGCTAACCTCCGATTGGCCTTCCATGCTCCATATTGACTCCAAAACACTCTTTAGCTTCCTTATAGCCCGAAATTTCTCCTGCAAAGCATAAAGTTCTTAATTAGAACATTTTGTTATCATTTAGCATTCAAATATCAATAAAGTGCGGCTAAGCTAGAGCGCAAATATACCTAAACTACATAATTATAGCCTACTATCAGTTTTTATAACGGATATTGATCGATCATTTTGAAAGCAGCTCGTGATTAAATTATACTTGTTAATCGGGCCGGGCAGGCCCGTTCACAGCCCGGTTCGACCCGGTTCAGCCCGGGTCAGCCCGGTACTGTAGGGGGTGGGAACGGGTTGGGGAGGATTGGGAGAGGAGCCGGGCTAGAACGAACAAATTTGATAACCGGTGCACCGGAACACGGCTAGCCCGGTTACCCATTATTGTTGCAATTTTTTTTAAAATTTCTGGACCGTTGCCAACGGTCAATCAAAAATGACTGTTGGGCAACGGCCTTTTTGTGCAAAAATAGCCATTTTGGCCTACCCTCTTAAGAAAATAGCCCCCCCCCCCCCCCCTCCCCCCCCCCCCACCTTCCTCATAACTAGATTTGTATAAAAAAAAAAGGGGTATGTTTCATATT
>ML291624.1:16511-39040 GCA_005239495.1 Nicotiana undulata
CCCCCTTAAAAAAAAACCCCCCCCCCCCCCCTCTCCCTCCACCGCTAATAATTGATGAATTATAATTTTAACATTTTAAAAACTATAAATAGCCCCCTTCTTCTTTATTTTTCTCACACTTTACTCTCTTACTACTCTAATACTCTCTCAATTCTCTCTTGATAATATTGATTATTGCTCTTAAATTCTCAATTACTTATTATTTCAAGTTTCATCAAATATTTACTTTAGTCACTACAAAATTATAATTATCAAATATCAAGTATTCAAGTAAAATGTGGTATCAAATATCAGTCTATCAACTGAAGTTTGATGTCAAATTAGTGCGGCATCCGAAATCCCGGTGCACTCGTTCCATCTCGATCTCTTCTTTGGTGTGTATTTTTATTTTATTATTTCGAATTATTAATTTAATTTCTTAATTTAATTTACATAATGGATATATTAAGAGAAGCCTAAAAGGCGTGCACTAGTAGGGGTGGTAGTTGTAAGAGCAAAACTTCTAAAAAATCAAGAGGTGGTGCTAGTACTTCTAGTAGCTTTACACATATTTCTGAAAGTTCACCTGAAAATTTAAATGTAGATTATGAGCGGCTTCAAGAAAATTATGGTATAGATGATGATTTAGAAGATAATTTAGATGATATTCAATCACCTGATAATCTTGAAACACCACCAGCTACACCTGGTAATGCTAGTCAAACTCAAAATATTAGGGGTGGAGGTCGTGGTAATACAAGTAGGCCTCCCCTACCTATTAATAGGAAACGGAGATTAAGAAGTAAGTGTTGGAATTTTTTTTTGAAAGACTAAAAGAAGATAAACATTATGTAAGATGTAAAATTTGTAAGAAAGTTATAAACATAAGACCGGAGGTAAGGGATGGGGGAACGGGTCAACTTCGTAGGCATATGGTAGATAACCACCATATTGCATGGGGTGCTGATGAGTAAGGTGGGCAACAAAAACTTAACCCAGATACTGGCGGTTTAATGGGTAAATACGATATTGTGAAAGATCGGGAAGAATTAGCTAAAATGATTGTTTTAAGGTTTTTTACCTTTTAGTTTTGATCCTTCACCATATCTTGTTACTTATATTCAAAGAATTTATACTTTGTTTAAAGGTATTCCAAGAAGTACTTGTAAAGATGATATCTTTAGGCTTTTGGACAATATCAGACATATATCCGTTATTTGTTCGCCAATCTTTCTTGTAGAGTTTCTCTTACTTCTGATATTGGTCGTGTTGTAAATGAAAATGATTATTTGACTGTTACATGTTATTGGATAGATGATAATTTTTGGATGCAAAAACGTATTATTGCTTTTAAATATGATGAAGATCGAAGTCATACTGATGCATTTATAAGTAATACTATCCATGAAGTTATTGTATTTTATAATCTTGCAGAAAAAGTTGTGTATGACATTTGATAATGCTTCTAACAACAATGTTGCTATTATAATATTAAAATTGCATCTACACACACCACTTTCTGAAATATTTCATGTTAGATGTGCATGTCATATTTATAATTTAATTGTGAAGAGTGGTCTTGAATTATTTAGAGATGAGATCACTTTAGTTACAAGAGTTATTGGTGTAATTCAAGAAAATAATAGAAGTGCTAGATTAAATGCATTTAAGGAAAAATATATACAATATGGACTAATACCAAGACTCATGCCTGAAGAAATAGTTACTAGGTGGAATCATACTTATTTATTCTTAAGATGTTGTTATAAATAAAAAATGCCTATAACTGAGGTTTCTAATTCTCATTGTAACGATCCTAACCGTTTGTCAACATCTAGAACTTGGGATGTCATTGAAGATGTTGTAAAAAATTTACAAATTTTTTATGTGGCTACACTTGATTTTTCTTGAGCTTATTATCCTACCATTGCAAATGGTTTAGTTCATATTGCTGAAATTTCTCTTTTACTCCATAATTTGAAGAAGAAAGAAGGATATACTTCTGTTGTTGAATCTATGCTAGATAAATTTAAAAAATATTTCTACTCAATTCCCTTTATTTACCTAATTGGTACTATTTTAAACCCTTCTATCAAAATGGGCACTTGTCGTCAATTAATCACTGCTTTATATATTTATATGGATAATGGACCAACTGACACTCCTGATATTGAAACTTGTAGTTCTGATCTAAATAAACATTTACAAACTTTATATGATTATTATGCTAACATTGTTGATGCTTCTGCTGTTGTAGATGAAAATATTCCTTCAAGCTCTGTTTCAACATCTGGGACCGGTGCTTTGGATGATAATGATGGTGTTGAAGATTATTAGATTTGGTCTACACTAGGAGAGCATCAACAAACCAGTAGCAGGAATATTGATGAACTCCAATTCTACTTGAAAAAGTCACTAAAGCCTTGTGATGACCCAAAAGGTCATCCCATGTATTTTTAGCTAATTTCGTATTCTGAGGTCGTGAAAACCTCCTTCCATCTCACCTCGATTTGTGTGCGCAGCCCGGGCGTGTAGCCAGGAAGCCATTATGTGAAAAACTGATAAAAATGATAATTTTGTGTTGAAAATTTGAGTAAAGTTGACTGTGGTCAACATTTTTGGTAAACGGACCCAGACCCATGATTTGATGGTTCCGGAGGGTCCGTAGGAAAATATGGGACTTGGGCGTACGCCCGGAATCGAATTTCGAGGTCCCAAGTCCGAGAAATGGATTTTTAAAAGAAATTATTTTCTGAAAAATATAAGAGATTTTGAAAATGAAATTCTATGTGAAACCTGTGGTATCGAACCCGTATTATGGTTTCGAAGCCCGGTACAGGTTTGATATGATTTATATGTATTGTCTATAAAGTTTGGTAAGAAACGGAATCCATTTGACGTGATTCGGACCTAAAATGCAAAATTTGAAAGTTTTGAGAATTTTCATGGATTTTGAGGTTTAATTCATTGTTTTTTATGCTATTTTGGTGATTTGATTACACGAATAAGTCTGTATGATATTTTTGAGGTTGTGTGCATATTTGGTTTGGAGCTCCGAGGGCTCGGGTGAGTTTCGGGCAGGCATCGTGGTGCAAAAACTTAGAAAAATCTGGTGTAAATCTCAGTTTCTGATGTCTGGTGTTGTCTACTATGCGATCACATAAGCCCTTTCGCGATCACATAGCTCTGTGTTGGGGGAGGAAATCTGATACACTATGCGATCGCATAGCATGTTCCGCAATCGCATAGTGTAGTAGGCAGGCTGGGGGGCTGGGTAGGTTGTTCAATGCGATCGCATTTCTTCATGCGCGATCGCGGAGCCCTGAAGACTATCCACTATGTGATCGCATTACTCCCTTCGCGATCGCATAGTTATAAAATCGCCCAGTTATTTTTTTTAAGTTCAAAACAGAATAGTTACGGGATTTATACCATTTTTCACAAACTTCTTCTTCTCCACACCTCTTGGGCGATTTTTGAAGAACTTCTTCACCATAACTCTTAGGTATGTAATCCTAACCTTGTTTTCTTCCATATTTATCAACACCCATTAGATTCTAGGACTAAAAACATGGGATTAAAGGTAGAAAACTAGGGATTTGGATAGACTTAGGGCTTTTTGATTATTTGGGAATTTGACCTCGTTTTGGGGTCGGATTTCAAAACAATTATATATTCGGGATCGTGGGTGAATGGGTGATCGGGTTTTGGTCCGAACCTCATGTTTGGACCAAGCGGGCCCGGGTTCAATTTTTGAATTTTTGAGAAGAATGTTAGAAAGCCTATAATTACGCATTGGAATTGAATTGTTTAGCCTTTAATAATGTTATTGAGTCGATTATATCTAGATACGGTTGATTTGGAGTCGAGTTCAAAAGGAAAAGCGCTGCTAGAGGCTTGATTTGGATCATTGGAATCGAGGTAAGTGTTTGGCCTAACCTTAGCTTGAGGGAATAGGTGTTGAGCCTTATTTGCTACTTGTTTATCCCATGTCCAATGCATAGGTGAGGTGATGAGTACCTATATGTTGTGGTCAAATATGACCATGAGTCGAATATGAGCAATTATATGATTTTCATTGAGGTTTATTGTGTTATGGATTTAATATCGATTTGGCAGTTATTTGTTTGAGGGAAATTCATGGTTGTGAACAATGTTGAGTACTTGAGCGGTTGAGAGATATTTTTTTTAAACTATACACTTGTGTAGGATTGGATATAGTTGTGTCCCTTGCCGGGACGATATTATTTTTGTTTATTATTCCTTTGCATTTATGGTTTATTATTGTTGATTTTCTTGCCAAACTGTTGTTTTTGAAATTTATGCACGAGGGGACATTCTGTGCCATGTTTATGATATTTACGTACGAGGGGACATTCCGTACCATGTTTATGTTCTTTATGCACGAGGGGACATTCCGTGTCGTGTTTATGTTTATTTATGCACTAGGGGACATTCTGTGCCGTGTGATTGATATTTATGCCGAGGGGACATTTCTGTGCCGTGTTGTTGATATTTATGCACGAGGGGTCATTCCGTGCCATGTTTATGTTTATATATGCACGATGGTACATTCCGTGCCGTGATTGTAATTTTTTATGCACGAGGGGACATTCCGTGCCGTGTTTATAATACTTTAGCACGAGGAGACATGTCGTGTCATTTCTTTTCACTTGTTTATTTCGTGTTGTTAATCCTCGTTGTTATTTTTGATATTTGATCTGTTGCCTCGTTCCGTCATTTCAATATTTGCTACCCCTTCTCCCCAGCATGTTTCCCCGTTATTGTACTTAACTGGTTACTTCCTGTGGTTATTTCCTGTTATATTTTATTTAAACTGCACAGGTCATATTACTTGTCGCGTCCTAGCCTCGTCACTACTTCGCCGAGGTTAGGCTCGACACTTACTCAGTACATGGGGTCGGTTGTACTGATGCTACAACTACACTTCTTTATGTTGCGCAGATCTCGGTACCGGAACCAGTGGACACTGATCGAGGAGGCTTCCTTCAGTCCACCAGGCGACACTGAGGTAGTCCTGCAGGCGTCCGCAGGCCTTGACGTCACCTCCCATATCACTTCTTTTCCTGTCTTTATGTATTTTCCGAGACAGTAGTACTTTGTTTATTCAGACCTTTATTTGTAGCAATCATAGGAAATTGTGACACCAGATTTTGGGGGTTGTTATTAAGGACTGTGTAATACTATTTACTTAAGTTATTAGATTACATTTCTTCCGCACTTTGATTTCTAATTGTTCTTGTATAGCAATGTTAAATGCTAAATAATAAAGGAGCAAGTTAGAATAACTGGTAACGTTGGCTTGTCTAGCGGGTTTAACGTTAGACGCCATCACGGTCCCGACGGTGCGATTTCCGGGTCGTGACAAGCCCCGCACAAATAAATTTCTACCGCTGGGATGTTGGAGGAGCAACTCAAATAAATTTCCTATTCTTTCGGCCATGGCTCGAGACATGCTAAATGTGATGATTTCAACAGTCGCATCAGAGATCGCATTTAGCCAAGCAAGGCTGCAACTAGGAGATACCCGTCATTCATTGGGCAACAACGCTTTGGAAATTCTAGTGTGCTTCAGAGATTGGATAAGATCAGAACGGAGAAATCAAGGGTGTGAAGAGATAGATGAAGTGGAGGACCAAGAAATTGGAGATATAATGATTTATGGTTCCGATTCAAGCAATGCCTGAAACCAAGAACTTCATGTTGACATGGATGAACTTACAAAAATGATGCAAAGCATGTGATGTACTCTTTCTTATTTTTTATAAATGTTTTAAACTTTTAATTTGCAAGTTCATAAATATAAAAAAAAAATCAAAGTAGAACTTGAAAATTAATTTGAAATATTATTTAGTATTCAATGAAAATAAAAAACGATAGCCTTCGGAGTTTGATCCTTACATATTGCTTATTGGTCTTATTAAATAATTTTTTGTAGCCACTTGCTTTCAAATTTCAATTTTAAAATTCTAAAATTCAAATTTAAAACATTAAACTTCAAAGTTGAATTCTAAGTCTTAATTCTAAACCTTAAAAGTTTGCAAACACTTAAGTATCAATAACATTGAATAAGAAAAATAAAATATACTTTAAAAAAAAAAAAAGTAGTAGTCATGCCCGTCCGGACCCGTTAAGCCCGAACCCGAACTGGGCCACCAGAACCCGGAAAATCCCAGCCCACTAACAACCCAGAACCCCAAACCCTCAATTTTTACCATAAAAATTCTTTGTTTTTGCTTTAAAAGTGATGCACAATAGTAAGGAATTGAAAGAACAAGATTTGGAACTGATTACCTATGACTTGGGAATGAATATTGTTGAAGAAAAATTATTTTTAGGGTTGGAACCTCGAAAATTTGGAGAAGAAAGGGTTCTGCCCGGTTTAACAGTGTATTTATATGACTGGGCAGGCCTTCTATGCGATCGCGGAAGAAGGGATGCGACCGCATAGAGTAAAAAAAATACCCCTGAAATTAATACTATGCGGTCGCGGAAGAATCTATGTGATCGCATAGAACAAAGTTGACCCTTAACAATTTAACACTATGCGATCGCGGAAGAATCTATGCGATCGCATAGAACAAAGTTGACCCCCAACAAATAACACAATGCGATCGTGGATATAGCTATGTGATCGCATAGAACAAAAAGGGACCTCAGACTTTACACTATGCGATCGCGGACATTCCTATGTGATCGCATAGAACAAGAGACCTGGACACCAGAAAATGAAAAACCAGAAAAATTTCTTAAGTTCAAAACATCCTGTGGCCTATCCGAAACTCACCTGAGCCCTCGGGGCTCTAAACAAAACATGCACGCAAGTCTAGAAACATCATACGGACTTGCTCGTGCGATCAAATCGTGAAAATAACATGTAAAACTATGAATTAAACCTCAAAACTCATCATTTTCAACAAGAACTCTTAAAGTTCATAATTTCTCAACCGGATGTCCGAATCACGTCAAACGAACTCCGTTTTTCACCAAATTTCACAGTTAACCTTTTAATATCATAAAAATTTTGTACCGGGATCCGAAACCAAAATACGGTCCCGATACCAATGATTTTAAACATTATTTATTTTCTTTAATTCATAAACATTTCAGCAAAATAATTTATTTCAAAAATTGATTCCTAAGGCTTGGGACCTCGAAATTCATTTTCGGGCATACGCCCGAGTCGCATATTTTACTACGGACCTCTCGGAATCGTCGAAACACGGATCCGGGTCTGTTTACTCAAAATTTTGACCAAAGTCAACTTTTATCAAATTTAAATTCTAAAAATCATTATTTCCTATATTTTCACATAAAAGCTTTCCGGTTTCACGCCCGGACTGCGCACGCACATCGAAGCATTTAATTTTAGTCTTTTATAGCTATTTAGCATGGAACAAAGTCTAATTTTATAAAATGACCCCATGGGTCATCACAATCTCCACCTCTAAAACACACGTTCGTCCGCGAACGGACATAGAAAATTACCTAAAGTGGCGAACAAGTGTGGATATCTACTCTGCATGTCCATCTTGGACTCCCAAGTAGCTGCCTCAACGAGCTGGCCTCTCCATTGCACTCAAACTGAAGGATAACTCTTAGATCTCAACTGACAAACATGGAGGTCTAAAATAATATTTCTAAGGCTACCGGCTCCTCCTCATAAGTCAAGTCTTTGCCCAACTAGACAGAGCTGAAATCTAACACATGGGACGGGTCACCATGATACTTCCGGAGCATAGACACACGGAATACCGGATGAACCGAGGATAACCCTGGAGGCAATGCAAGTCTGTAAGCTACCTCCCCCACCTTATCAAGAATCTCAAACGGACCGATATACTTAGGTCTCAACTTACCCTTCTTCCCAAATCTCATAACACCCTTCATGGGCGACACACGAAGCAATACTCTCTCTCCAACCATGAATGCCACATCACGGACCTTACAATCGGCATAACTCTTTTGCCTAGACTGAGCTGCACGAAGTCTCCCATGAATAATCTTGACCTTATTTAAGGCCTCCTGAACTAAGTCAGTACCCAACAACGGAGCCTCTCCTGGCTCGAACCATCCAACTGGCGATCTGTACCGTCTACCATATAACGCCTCATAAGGAGCCATCTGAATGCTCGATTGATAGCTATTATTATAAGCAAACTCCGCTAACGGCAAGAATTGATCCCATGAACCCCCAAAGTCAATAACACAAGCGCGGAGCATGTCCTCCAATATCTGAATGGTACGCTCGGACTGCCCGTCAGTCTGAGGGTGAAATGTTGTACTCAACTCTACTCGGGTACCCAACTCACGCTGAACTGCCCTCCAAATGTGCGAAGTAAACTGCGTACCCCAATCAGAAATGATAGACACGGGCACATCATGAAGGCGGACAATCTCCCGAATATACAACTCATCCAACCACTCTGAAGTATAAGTACTAGCCACAGGAATGAAGTGTGCTAATTTAGTCAGCCTATCCACAATAACCCAAACTGTATCGAACTTCCTATGAGTTTGTGGGAGCCCAACAACGAAGTCCATATTGATACGCTCCCACTTCCACTCAGGAATCTCTATTTGCTGAAGCAAACCACCAGGTCTCTGATGCTTATACTTTACCTGCTGACAATTTAAGCAACGAGCCACATACGCCACGATGTCCTTTTTCATCCTTCTCCATCAATAATGCTACTTCAAATCTTGGTACATTTTTGCTGCACCTGGGTGAATAGAATACTTGGAGTTGTGAGCCTCCTCAAGGATCAATTCACGGAGGCCATCAACATTAGGCACACACAACCTACCCTGCATCCTCAAAACACCATCATCTCCAACTCTAACCTGCTTGGCATCACCGTGCCGAACCGTTTCCCTAAGAACCGCCAAATGTGGGTCATCATCATGTTGCTCCCGGATACGATCAATTAGAAAATACCGAGCGACAGTACAAGCTAGAACACTATTGGGCGAAATATCCAACCTCACGAACTGATTAGCCAAAACGGTCTCTTGCCAACTGGAATATACACAAGACTGCCCATACTCACCGCCTTTCTACTCAATGCATCAGCCAACACATTGGCCTTCCCCGGGTGATACAATATGGTGACATCATAATCTTTTAACAACTCTAACCACCTCCGCTGCCTCAAATTTAGATCTTTCTGCTTAAATAAGTATTGGAGGCTGCGATGGTCAGTAAAAATCTCACATGGCACGCCATAAAGATAGTGCCTCCAAATATTCAAAGCATGGGCAATAGCCGCCAACTCTAAATCATGAACATGGTAATTCTTCTCATGGACTTTCAACTGATGATACGCATACGCAATCACCCTGCCATCTTGAATCAACACTGCTCCAAGGCAAACTCGAGAAGCATCACAGTACACCGTGAAAGAACCCGAATCTTATGGTAACACAAACACCGGTACTGAAGTCAAGGTTGTCTTGAGCTTCTGAAAGCTCGCCTCGCACTCATATGACCATTTAAATGGGGAACCTTTCTGAGTCAATTTAGTCATTGAGGCTGCTATGGATGAAAACCCCTCCATAAAACGACAGTAGTAACTGACCAAACCCAAAAAAACTCCTAATCTCCGTGGTTGTAGTGGGTCTAGGCCAGTTCTTGACTGCCTCTATCTTCTTAGGATCGACCTGAATACCCTCAGCTGATACAATATGACCCAAGAAGGCTACTGATTCTAACCAGAACTCACATTTAGAAAACTTGGCATACAAATGATTATCTCTCAAAGTATGGAGTGCTATACGGAGATGCTTCTCATGCTCTTCCCGACTGCGGGAGTATATAAGAATGTCATCAAAGAACACGATCACAAAACAGTCCAGATGGGGCTTGAAAACCCGATTCATTAAGTCCATAAAGGCCGCTGGAGCATTAGTCAGCCCAAAAGACATAACCAAAAATTCATAGTGCCCATACCTCGTCCGAAAGGCTGTCTTAGGAATATCGGACGCCCTAATCTTCAGCTGATGATAGCCCGACCTCAAATAAATTTTCGAAAATACTCTACCACCCTGAAGCGGATCAAATAGATCATCAATCCTAGGCAGCGAATATTTATTCTTGATAGTAACTTTATTCAGCTGCCTGTAGTCTATGCACATTCTCATTGACCCATCTTTCTTCTTTACAAACAAGACCGGTGTACCCCAAGGCGAGACACTGGTCTTATGAAACCCTTATCTAGCAAGTCTTGAAATTGTTCTTTCAACTCTTTCAATTCCGGTGGGCCATTCGATATGGAGGAATGGAAATGGGCTGAGTGCCCGGAGCCACATAAATACAAAAATCAATATCCCTGTCAGAAGGCATACCCGACAGGTATGTAGGGAATACATCCGTAAACTCACGTACGATAGGAACTGACTCTATAGAAGAAACCTCAATATCAGAATCACGAATATGAGCCAAATAAGACAAACACCCTTTATCCACCATGCGACGAGCCTTAGCATATGAAATCACCCGACTGGGAGAACGACCAGGAGTCCCTTTCCATTTTAATCGAGGCAACCCCGGTAAGTCTAAAGTAACTGTCTTGGCGTGACAGTCTAAAATGGCATAATAGGGCGACAACCAATCCATGCCCAATATAATATCAAAGTCAACCATGTCTAGAAGTAAAAGATCAACACTAGTTTCAAGACCTTCAATTACTACCACGCATGAACGATTTACTCGATCTACCACAATAGCATCCCCCACCGGTGTAGACACATAAACATGAACACTCAAGGGATCACCAGGCACATTCAAATACGAGGCAAAATAGGATGAAACATATGAATAAGTAGACCTCGGATCAAACAAAATGGAAGCAGCTCTATCCCAAACTGAGATGATACCTGTAATAACAGCGTCGGAGGATTCTGCCTCAGGCCTAGCTGGAAAAGCATATAGTCGGGGTTGAGCCCCACCACCCTGAACCACACCTCTGGGAGGACCTCCACCTCTAACATTCTAGCCTCTACCTCGGACTACTTGACCCCTACCCCTTGCTGGTTGGGCAGGTGGTGTTGCAGTTGGTGCCAGAACTATGACACGAGAACCCTAGTACTAATGTTGATTACTCAGAAACCTCGGGCAAGCTCTCTGAACATGCCCATATTCACCACATTCAAAACATCCCTCCTGATATGAGGACTGACCCTGATGAACCGGTTGACCACGATAGTAACTCTGCAGAGGAGGTGCTCTAATAGAAGCTGAAGGGGCACTGTAGATTGGCTGGGCGGAAGGAGGTACATAAGAACCACGACCCCCTGAAGTACTATGTGAAACCTCTAGCGCTGAATGGAATGGCCTGGATGAATGGCCTCTGCTAAATGAAGTCCCGCCTCCAGATGAGGCACCACTGAAAACACCGAAATGGCGATGTCTCTTGTTTGACCCCTGACCTCCCATCCCAATAACTGACTCAACCCTCCTGGCTATATTAGCTGCATCCTGAAGAGAAATCTCGGACCCTGTTTCCTTGGCCATCTGCAAACTGATGGGCTGAGAAAGGCCATCAATAAACCGTCTGACCCTCTCCCTCTCTGTGGGAAATATAAGAATAGCATGTCTAGCCAGATCCACAAAACGAGTCTCATACTGAGTCACAGTCATGTTACCCTGCTGAAGTCGCTCAAACTGACGACGCTTATCCTCTCGAGTAGTGACAGGCAAGACCTTCTCCAAAAAGATATGAGAGAAATGATCCCAGGTCAGAGCAGGTGATCCCACTGGCCTGCAAAATCGACCCCATTGGTCTCCAAAATACCCATATTACGCAATACCTCATGACAACTATCCAGATATTCTTGTGGATCCTTCGAAGTATCACCACTAAAATGGACAGGAAACAGCTTAATGAACCTGTCAAGTCTCCACAAAGCATCCGATGACATGGTTGCCCCATTAGCGGGCGGCACTGCTGCAACTGGCTGAATTACCCCAACGGGATTAGCTACTGGGGTCTGAACCTGAGGAGTAGTCTGAACTGGAGTGTGGGTAGTAGGAGTCGGGACCCCTCCTCCAGCCGGAGATACGACTGTTGCAATAGGAAAGGTGCCTGTCATGGCCACACTCTCCATAAGGCCCACTAAACGGACCAAATCATCCTAAAGAAATGGGGTAGCAATAAACCCCTCGGGAACCTAAGTTGGTCCCGCTGGGACAGTCTGAGCCGGAACCCCCTCATTAATCTCAATTTGGGGTTTCGCAACTGTGGTTGATTCCTGAGCAACGGGCTGAGTCCTGCCCCTGCCTTGGCCTCTGCCCCTAGTAGGAGTTGTTGCTGCTAGAGGTCCGGAATTCTGGTCAGCGGAAGATGAAGCACGTGTTCTCGCTGTCTGCGAGAGAATAGAAGAATCCAAATCAGTATTTGAGATACAAGAATCGCACGATAGAATAGAAATAAAAATGGAGTTGTTTCCTAACTCAATAGCCTCTGAGAGATAAGTACAGATGTCTCCGTACCGATCCTTCATACTCTACTAAGCTTGTTTGTGGATTGTGAGACCTAAGTAAACCTAGTGCTCTGATACCAACTTGTCACGACCCAAATTCCCAACCTTAGGGATCGTGATGGCGCCTAACACCACACTTGCAAGGCAAGCCAATGTTAGAAGACGATTACTAATTTCCTTAATTAATTACTTAAGAATAAATAAATAAATTCAAAATGAACTTAACTAGTAATTCCCAACAACATTAAAATAAAATAATAATAATAACAAATTAAATGAAATGAACCAAGAACTAATTATATAAATAACTCTAAGACTACCCCAGGGTCTGGTGTCACAATCCACGAACTACTAAAGAATACTACAAATAATGGCTGAAAGAAATAGTGTAACTATTCTGAATAATATAAAACAGTGTATGTAAAAATAGGAGAAGACTCTCGGAATCTGCGAACGCCGGCAGATGTACCTCGTGTCTCCTAATGAATAGGTGGTCGTCCTGAAATCCTCCTACTGCTGGCTAGTACCTGGATCTGTGCAAAAGAGCACAGAGTGTAGTATCAGTACAACCGACCCCATGTACTGAGTAAGTGTCGAGCCTAACCTCAATGAAATAGTGACGAGGCTAAGGCGGGGCATTAACAATATAATCGGTAATAATAATAAATAATAAAGCAACAAAGAAATCTAAACGATAAATAAATAAATGATGCAACAAATTAAAGTAACTCCGCTGCCTTTTTCAGGTCTCAGCTATAACCAATTTCTCAAATAAATTTTCAAAGTTCCAATCTTTAACTTTAAATAAAAATAGTGCCGAAAATATATAAAGAATAGTAATAAACATCTAAGCTTTTCAAAACTTTATTTTTCTTTGAAAATCAGTAAAATATAAATGTCCTCCCTTGTCGCTCCTAGTTGCAGCGTGCAACCCGCTCCCACCTATCCTCTCTTATTACTCCTCCCTAAAAAATATCACCCTTATTACTCCTGTTGCGGCGTGCAACCCGATCCCACCTGTCCACCCTTATCACTCCTTGTTGTGGCGTGCAACCCGCTCCCACCAGACATATCGTATCAATTTATTTATATATTTCACAACTCAGGCCAAGCCTTTCATAATATTTTTGTCTCAACAATTATAAATAAGAAACTGCATATTTTCTCATAATTCATCAATATCCTGTCAACCATGAAACCAACATGAACATCAAAATATATATATATATATTTATTTCGTAAAAACAATGCCAAACCTCTCAACCGTTTTATACCACAAGGAAACCAGCTCATACAACCAATACTCTTTCCAAAATAGTCACAACAATATCTAACAACAATTTAATAAGGCCAAATAGTCATAGAAACAATAATGAACACATAACAATTAAGACAATAATCAATTCAGTTGGGAACGGAAAAGGGGATCATGTTTAACAGACAATTTGGGTAGTGCATAGATACTCGTCACCTCTCCTATACACCATGCCCATGCATTTCACATAGCAAACAAGTGGGAAGTACTATTCTCTCAAGTCAAAGTTAGACCAAACACTTACCTCAATTTCGCAGGCCACTCGCTGCTCAATTATTGCTTTTCCTTTTGAATTCACCTCTAACTTGCTCGAATCTAATCATAATTAACTTAATATCATTAATTAATGCTAAAGTAACTAACTTTATTGAAAAATATAATTTTTCCTATGTTTTCTCAAAAAAAGTGAAAACCCGACCCCGGACCCACTTGGTCTAAACTCGGGGTTCGGACCAAATTACGTTTACCCATTCACCCACGAATCCAAAAATGCTATTAGTTTTTAAATCCGACCTTAATTTGATATAAAAATTCGATTTTTACAAAACTCCCTGATTCTACCCAAACCCTCAATTTTTATCATGAAAATTCTTTGTTTTTGCTTTAAAAGTGATGCAAAATAGTAAGGTTGAAAGAACAAGGTTTGGAATTGATTATCTATGACTTGGGGATGAATATTGTTGAACAAAAATTATTTTTAGGGCTGGAACCTCGAAAATTTGGAGAAGAAAGGGTTCTGCCCGGTTTAACAATGTATTTGTATGACTGGGCGGGCCTTCTATGCGATCGCAGAAGACGGGATGCAATCACATAGAGTAAAAAAAAATCCCTTAAATTAACACTATGCGATCGTGGAAGAATCTATGCAATCGCATAGAACAAAGTTGACACTCAGCAATTTAACACTATGGGATCGCAGAAGAATCTATGCGATCGCATAGAACAAAATTGACCCCCAGCAAATTAACACTATGCGATCGCGGATATAGCTATGTGATCGCATAGAACAAAAAGGGACCTCTGAATTTACACTATGCGATCGCGGACATTCCTATGTGATCGCATAGAACAAAAGACCTGGACACCAGAAAATGAAAAACCAGAAATTTTTCTTAAGTTCAAAACGTCCCGTGGCCTATCCGAAACTCACCCGAGCCCTCGGGACTCTAAACAAAACATGCACGCAAGTCTAAAAATATCATACGGGCTTTCTCGTGCGATAAAATCGTGAAAATAACATGTAAAACTATTAATTAAACCTCAAAACTCATCATTTTCAACAAGAACCCTTAAAGTTCATAATTTCTCAACCGGATGTCCGAATCACGTCAAACAAACTTCGTTTTTCACCAAATTTCACAGTTAATTTTTTAATATCATAAAAATTCTGTACCGCGCTCCGGAACCAAAATACGGGCCAGATACCTATGATTTTAAATATTATTTCTTTTCTTTAATTCATAAATATTTCAGCAAAACAATTTATTTCAAAAATTGATTCCTAAGGCTTGGGACCTCGGAATTTATTTCCGGGCATATGCTCGAGTCCCATATTTTACTACGGACCTCCCGGAATCGTCGAAATACGGATACGGGTCCATTTACTCAAAATGTTGACCAAAGTCAACTTTTATCAAATTTAAATTCTAAAAATCACTGTTTCTCATATTTTCACATAAAAGCTTTCCGGTTTCACGCTCGGACTGTGCACGCACATCAAGGTATTTAATTTTGGTCTTTTATGGCTATGAAGCATGGAACAGAGTCTAACTTTGTAAAATGACCTCTTGGGTCATCACACATTCGTCCTCGAATGTTGCTATGGGCTTATTCGTAAGCTAACAATCATTCCTTAAGTCATTGAACTTCTTAAATTTTCTTAGCACTACTCACTTTCCCAAGGGACTCAAAATTTTGGCTAACTCTCTAAATTTTTAAAAATTTCAGTAGAGTCTCCCCTATAAACTGGACTATCCCAAAAATATCCCTGTCACCAATACCACAACCACACCAACAACAACAAAATATACCATAACAGACCCTTCATAGGCACCATACACAGCTCATAAACCAATTACTCAAACTCCGTCAAGGAGGTACCACAATAACCAACAAAAATCTAAAGCAAACTACTTCAGCAATAGTAAATCACTTTAATGAATTATATGTACTCTGGCATGGTACTAAATTATTTAATAACTAAATATTATCTGACAAAAACTAAATTACTTCAATAACTAAGTATAATTTAGCAAGGACATAAACACATGTTAACTTGTATTTAATAAATAAAATACAAATGCTAAGCCAAACCTAGATTCACATACCTTGTTACTCAAATAAATAAGGATACTTCTTCCTCATATCTTCCTCAACCTCCCACGAATCCTCTGTTGAATCATGTTTACTCCACAAAAGTTTTACCGATGTTATATCTTTTGTTCTCAACTTTCTTACTTGCCTATCGAGAATTTTAATAGGTACCTCTTCATAAGTCAAGCATTCTTTAATTTATATGGTATCGACATGTATTATATGCAACTCATCATGAATGTATTTTCTAAGCATAGACACATGAAAGACAACATGAATAGAGGACAACTGAACGGGCAACGCTAGCTCATAAGCCACGTTTACCTTCTTTCCTATTATCTCATAAGGTTCGATAAATCTAGGACTAAGTTTCCCTTTCTTACCAGACCTCATAACTCCTTTCATTGGTGAAATTTTCAAAAACACCTTGTCACCAACCATGAACCCTAAGTCACGATGCCTCTTGTCAGAATAGGACTTTTGACGACTTTGCGCCGCTTTTAGTCTTTCTCTGATTAGCTGGACTTTCTCTAAGGCCTCACAAACAAACTCTGGACCAATCAATGGCACCTCTGCTGGTTCAAACCAACCCACTGGAGACCTACATCTTCGCCCATACAACGCTTAATAAGGAGCCATACCAATGCTGGCTTGATAGCTATTATTGTAAGAAAATTCTATTAGTGGCAAGTGATCATCCCAATTACCTCCAAAATCTATAACACATGCTCGCAACATATCTTCGAGAGTCTGAATGGCCCTTTCTAACTGACCATTGGTCTATGGATGGAAAGCGGTGCTCATATTGACCTTGATACCTAATCTTTTCTGAAACGCTTGCCAAAAATGCGCCATGAACTGAGGGCCTCTATCAGATATTATTGATAATGGAGTACCATGCAATATGATTATTTCTTTGATGTACAACTACGCATATTGCTCTACTTTTGTAGTCTTTACTGGTAGGAAATGCGCGGACTTTGTCAGTCGGTCTACAATAACCCAAATTGAATCATGCTTACAATATGTGCGAGACAGATCTACTACGAAATCTATATTAATAATCTCCCATTTCCACAGTGGTATCTCTGCATATTGAGCTAGGCCACCAGACCTCTGATGCTCGACTTTGACTTGCTGGCAATTCAAACATTTGGCCACACGATTTGCTACTTGCTTCTTCATGCCTTTCCACCAATACAACTCTTTCATGTCTAGATACATTTTGTTACTTCCTGGGTGGATAGAGTATCTCGAACTGTGAGATTCTTCCATTATGGCCTTCCTAAGCCCATCTTCAACTGGCACACATAACCTATAATTCAACCTCAAAACTCCATCACTTCCTAGAGTGAAAGTAGTGATTTCTTTGTTTTTGATTCCTTCTTTTTAACTTCACTAAGTACGAATCTTCGTCTTGTTTAGCTTTAACATTCGCAACAAGATAGGATTGCGCTGAGGCTAAGCAGTTATACCTCCTCCTTCAGTCCCATCCAATCTAATTCCATAATTTGCTAGTTTTTGAATTTCTCGACCCAAAGTTCGCCTTTGTACTACAAGATGGGCCAAGACACCCATTGACTTCCTACTAAGTGCATCTGCTACCACATTAGCTTTGCCATGGTGATAAAGGATATTGATGTCATAATCCTTCAATAGCTCAAGCCACCTTCTTTGTCTCAAATTTAACTCTTTCTGCTTGAAAATTTACTGGAGGCTTTTGTGATATGTAAATACTTCACAATGCTCGCCATATAGGTAGTGTCGCCATATCATTAATGCAAGCACCATTGTTGCAATCTCCAAGTTCTTGACCTAGTTAATGGAGCTGCGAGTGAGGAAAATACCTCTACAAACCTTATATAGTAGCTAGCTAACCCTAAGAAACTCCTGATTTCAGTTGGTTTTGTCGGCCTTGGCCAGTTCTTGACTGATTCCGTCTTCTGAAGGTCTACTTTTATGTCTTCACTAGATTCAACATGGCCTAAGAATGCTAGTGACTACAACCAGAACTCATATTTTGAAAACTTGGCATAAAGCTCATTCTTCTTCAAGGTCTGCAAGGCTATCCTGAGGTGTTTAGCGTGCTCATCCTGCTCTTAGAGTATACTAAACTATCATCTATAAACACGATAATAAAGTTATAAAGGAATGGCTTGAAAACTCTGTTCATGAGGTCCATGAATGCAGTTGGAGCATTTGTCAACCTGAAGGACATTACTAGAAATTCATAGTGCCCATAGCGAGTTCTAAAGGTTGTTTTAGATATATCCCCTTCTTTGATTCTCAACTGATGGTACCCCGACATCAAGTCTATCTTTGAAAAGTACTTTGCACCCTGAAGTTGATCAAATAAATCATCAATTCTTGGCAGTGGATTCTTGTTCTTAATGGTAACATTATTCAATTGCCGATAGTCGACGCACATTCTGAGAGACCCATCTTTCTTCTTGACAAACAAGACCGGGGCACCCCACGGTGAAACACTTGGCCTGATAAAGCCCTTGTCAAGAAGGTCTTTCAACTGTTCTCTCATCTTATTAAGTTCTGCAAGAGCCATCCTATAAGGAGGTATAGACATGGGCTAAGTTCTTGGAAAGAGATCAATGCCAAAGTATATGATTCTTTCAGGAGGAAGTCGGGAAGGTCATCTGAGAAAACTTCTGGAAATTCTCTAACAACTGGCACAAACTAAAGAGCTAGTGGTTCTGATTCTAGATTAATGATGTGAGCCAAATAGGCGAGACACCCATTACCGATCATTCATTGTGCCTTAAGGTAAGAAACAAACTTACCTACAAGCGATGTTGAACTACCCTTCCACGCTAAGACTTCTTCATTTGGAAATTGGAACCTGACTATCTTGGCACACAATCTAACATAGCATAGCAGGAAGATAACCAATGCATACCCATGATCACATCGAAATATACCATTTCTACCTCTATGAGATCAGCTTCGGTGTTGCGACCTTGGACTGAAACTATACAACCTCTATAGACTCTCGTGGCTTTCACTGACTCGCCAACTGGAGTAGATACTAGGATTGGATCACTAAGTTGTTCCGGTTCTAGCCCGAGGTTTATTGCAAAGTATGGAGTCACGAACAAAAACGTTGAACCTGGATCAATTATGGCATAAGCATTATGTGAGCAAACTAGAAATATACTTGTAATAACTTTTGCAGATGCCTCTACACTCTAACAATCAAGTGTAGCAAACAAATGGGGTTGTCTCCCTCCCCGAGTAACTCGATCTGCACCTCTTCCTGCCCCATGCTCGATTTGATTATGAGAACCACGAGCCTGAGGTGGTGCAACTATAGTAGCTAAGGAACTAGAATGAAGAGTTGATCCCCTAATGAAATTAAGTCGCAACTTTGGGCATATAGCCTTTATATGACCAATGTCTCCGTAATGATAGCTATCTTGAAACCCGAGTTTGCACGGACCTGAATATTGTCGCTTACATGTACCACAAAGATCTTGGTGTTGTGAATGTTTCCCAACATGACTCTGGTTATATGAGAATGGCGTCCTAAAATTCTTATTCTGGCGAGACTGGTTTTCATAACTCTGAGTATGTCTGAAGGAAGACCCATCACCTGGCTGACGACTGGACCGAGCTGGTGCAAATGACTCCTTATTGGAGGAACCCCTTCCTCCTCCTCTAGACATACCAATAAACCTGCATGTTGTCCGGGCTTTCTTGTTATGCTCTTTTTCTTCTCTCCTTTGTTGCCTATCTTTTTCTAAGTGCTTGGCGAATCCCACAATAGAGCAGAAAGTTGTCATTCCTACCACTGCAACTGATGTCGTATCCTTAATGTGGTAAGCCAAACCGCAAACAAACCTGCGGATCTTCGCTTTTTCTGTCGTAACCATATGAAGAGCATGTTTAGCCAAACTTATGAATTCCATGTAGTACTCTTGTACACTTTTATTCCCTTGCTTGAGCTGCCCGAACTCTGTAGCCTTAGCTTTCCTGTCCTCTTCTGGTAAAATTAGCCACGAAGGCCTCTTCAAATTCTTCCCAAGTAAGTGGAACATCATCTTCATCTCTTTCCTTTTCACACATCTCAAACCAAGCACCAACCACATCTCTAAGCTTGTAGGCATCCTGCTCCACCACTTCATCATCAAATGCCTTTATCGCTCGGAGGGCTTTCTTGACACCCTCCAGCCACTACATTGGATCTTCATCAACTATAGTACCACGGAACAATGGAGGACTCAGCCTTAAAAACTCATTCACTCTTGAGGACTTAGAGTTATTCTGTCTATTTGATTGAGGTGGAATCTCATCTCTTTTCTCGTTTTGGTTGGCCATGAAGGCTTTAAACATATCCATAGCATTGTTGACAACATTAAACATTTGACCCATCTCTGGAAATATGTTACCTGAGTCGAAACTGTTGTTGGGGTGGCACTGGATTCTGAGGTACTGGCCCATCATGCTCCACCCCGTCTTCATGTTCAACTCGGGGTGCTTGAACCCTATTTGTGGATTTACCCTTCCTTTTCTGAGTTGGAGCCTTCTTAGTTCTACCTTGCGCCATAATAGTAACAATAGTTTCTTGAGTAGCATCCTAAGTGTCGGTGTCTGAGTTGCGAGTACGGGCCATTTTTGCGAGTTTCGAAAAAACGAATACATTAGATAATTTCTTATAGGTTCTATCGAACGATCTAAAGTATGAAAACAAAAATGAGACTTTTCCTAAATTCTTGTAGCCTCCTACTTATAAGTATGGCGCGCTTCATACCCATAAATAAGACTCTGCTGAAACGGTTTCATAGGCCGCTAGGACTCTATAAACCTGAGGTTGTGATACCAAGTTTGTCACGACCCATTTTCTGAACAAACCATGACCAACACCCGATCACTAAATTTAACCGAGCAAACCATTTGCACTTATTAAAACTATTATAACCTCAAACTTTATATGCAACAAGGAAATACTTTAACTAAATACTTTTAATTAATTTGAATATCTAAAATAACCAACTCCCAAATGTAGTAACTACTGAAATAATACTAAGTTAACATAAAACAAATCTAAATCATAACCCACCGACTGTGTCTATGAAGCCTCTACTGATAAACTGATGCACTGCTCAGGATATGAGATTTGCTAGCCAATTCTCCAAGTAAACAAACAAATAGCTAAATAATGACGACTTAAAGGACTACTCCACGAACAAAAGCAGAGCTCACCAATAGCACTGAAAGTGAGGGAAGTCCTAACATGTAGATTGCTGCCTGCAAACCGGTTCTTACGTTGTACCACAGACCAACGTAGGTTCCCAAAAGAGAACGCCAGTACCATCCGTTGCATGGAAAACATAAAGCTTCTAAGGACAATTCTAAAATAATTGCATTATAACAGTTTATGAATATTCTAAAAGAACTAAAAAAAATACTTCGCTTTATACTTCGGGAGTTCCAACTATTCTGACTTATTTCTTTCTTAGGCACCGTGTGATTGGCATGGGTTCGATCCCAACCTAATCGAATAGGACCAATCCACAAGGTGCCACTCGCTTCATGGTTCTCAGCGCTCATGTATCATACCTTAGCAACGAGACCCTCGGCTCGTGTGCTTCCTACTTTGGCACAAGTAGTTTCAGGAAGTCAACGCCTTGGTCATGACCCTTGGCCTGGACGATGACCCCTTCTCAGAATAGAGGATACACCCAAAAATCTTTTCTTTCTAAAATTTCTTCTTATGACTTTTCAAGTCTAAATCTTGTTTGAGAGTGATCTATCAATATTCATATCAATATTCTTGAGAGCATACATAGCATACACATGAAATAAAATTACTCAACGTATTTTTAAAAGTTCTATCTTACTCTTGAAACTTTAACATGTAAGATTGTGTAATAAAGCATAAAAATATGAAAATAGACGCCTATACTTCTCGAGTAAAATATATAAGTTTTTACTAGAATATAATTAGCCAACATATACTCACTCGTTCCAATTAAGCACATATAAACTCTTTAAAGCATTTTATCAAATTTGTGGGCATATTTTTGTGAGTAGAACCACTTTAATAAAGAGTTGTATCCACTCACCTCAAAACTCCTCCAGCCAATATGTAAGCTCCAATCCAATTTATACCCGTCAAACAATCGATTCTACAACACCTAGTGCATTTTAATTAATTACAAAGTTTCACACCTAAATATTGAACTTACTGTTGATACAGAGGAAGAAGGGAATTAACTATCCAATTCCTATACTGTAGGATAATTGAGAATAGAAAATTGTATATACTTGAGCTCAAGAACTATATTTGTAAAGAAACCTAGAATTTTCCTTTGCTCGCGTAAGTATTTCGCTGGGACGTGCTTCTGTTTCTTATCCGCAGACCCCCCCCCCCCCCCCCCCCCCCCCCCCCCCCCCCCCCCCCCGCCCC